>APFE030098813.1:42739-120396 GCA_000404065.3 Pinus taeda | reverse complement strand
TTATTTTTATTTTTATTTTTAACCAGAATGAGAATTTTTCATTCATATTGTAGCAAATACATCAAGTAGTACATAGTTATATCTTCAAAAAAAACTCTAAGTCTTCTTATCTAGAAAAACTACAATTTTTTCCAAAGGGACTCCAAACTCACAACAAAAAAAGGGGTTTTGTAGGTATATACCTTACAAAACTAACCCACCAAAACACAAAATTTACATGTCATACTATAATCCTTCATAATTGTGCAAGGTCAATCTATTTAGCTCTAAGGCATAGGAGAGGGCATGATTTGGCCATTGATTTTTAAATCTCTAACCTTAATTTACACCCTTTCATTAGCACATAAGTTAGCATCTTTATTGACGTCACAAAGATGGAAATATGTTATTGAAGAGAACCCTTTAAATCTCTAATCTTAATTTACACCCTTTCATTAGGGCATAAGTTAACATATTTATTAGATCACGAAGAAGATGAAAATATGTTATTGAAGGAACCCTTCCTCTACTTTTCTAATTCTTTTCATAGGAATTTTTAATCTTTTGTCCCTCGAAGAGGAGCCCTTCACTAAATATTGAACAAGGAGGGAGTCTCCCAAGACAGTGAGAGATGCGTCCTCCCCTGGTAAAAGGCATAATCTTCAACTTGGTTTTTTTCATTTATCCTAAGCCCCATGAATACTTTGCAACTTTGACTTCCTCTTAATCATACAATGCCCCCTCTTGCCACCCTCTTTTAATTTTAAAACTTTATATATATATATATATATATATATATATATATATATATATATATATATATATATCATTTTTTAAACTAATTTTATTTATGCTTATGCTACATTACAACATGAGACTAGACTATAGAGCCTTTGTGCAAAGATAAGTCTAAATTGACTTTATCTGCTTGAGCGCAATGATAGATCTATGAATTAATATGGGAATCAATTATTCAAACATATATGGTAAATCTAGTGAGACAAATGTATAATTTCTGAAGTTAAATAAGCAAATGTGTGGTTTCCAAAAATGAATGAATTAGAATAAAGTGATTGTACTTAGAGAAAAGTATATGGGTTTTGAGTAAAACCAACAGAAAGTATGGGTCAAAGGGTAGTGCCATCAACCCTTTGCCAACCAAAGCACCATTCTTAAGAATGATTTTGACCATCCACTTTTTGGATAAAGGTTCATGTAGCTTAAGAAGGCTATGAGTATCTTATTCTCATGGCAAGAAGGGTTGTTGTATCCTAAGAGAGAGAAGAATACAAGTAAGATTATGTTCATGTGTTGAATTACAATTTTTAAACTTGTTCATTTAGGTGTTGAACACTTGATCTCTTTTATATATTTCCTTACCAATGGGTTGTTATTTATTGAATGCTAGATGGAGAAAGGAAGTTATGAATTATAAAAGAAAGCATCCATTATATATATTTTTTACCAATGGGTTGTTATTTATTGAATGTTTGATGGAGAAAGGAAGTTATGAATGATAAAAGAAAGTATCCAAGTAAGCAAAGCAATTGGAATGCTTATTTGCAATAAAACAATTTATACTATTTTTATTTCATAAATTTTATGAAGGTTAAAACTAAGGTTATGCTCAAAGGCTTTCCAAGAGTTTCAGAAGGATAAAACCAAATTTATTAAATGTAAATTTGATAGAACAAGAAGTGTGAACTAGTAATGTTTATGTATTATCGATTGTTTGAAGTGTGCTAAAACTATCTTCTATTTCCATGGTTTTCGTTGAGTGTAATCCATTCCTTATATTAGTATGAAGTGATAAAAGAGTAGTGCAAATCATTGATTGTATGATATTAGTCTAAGAAAAATCCTCACACCTTTTTAGTTTGTTTGACATGAGAGGAGATAAATCTAAGAGTGGGTTGCATGAAAATCCATTCTACCATTATGATAAGGGGACTTCATTGGGAGAGCATTACCATACCGCGTGCATTCATATCGCGGGATAGCTGCATGGTGCAAGTAATGCAAATGGGAGATGCAAAGAATCGATGAATGAACTACAAGGCCAGCGCAATTAGACTCTAAGATGATGCAATTCAATGGATCTTTTATCCAGGTAGCGTTTAGGATTAACATTTCATTGTAGAGGTATTCACTAGTTATATCGCTCAAATTTCCATGCTCTAATGCACGAACAGTGAGCATGACTATCCAGAAGCATAAATGGTCAAGCATAGATCTCCTATGAATTTCGATGTTCAAATCGTAAAGCATCCAATGATATATTCTTAAAACCATGCTCCAAATCTTAAATTGATCGCATGGTGTTACAAGGCATGACAACGCCATAAAAATCCCAAACAAAAGGTTTGGAGGAAAATTAGTATACTTGAAACCAATGAGATGCACGAGCCTGCATACTTCCTTGCACACTTGTTTCAAAGCATCACATGAAGATGTGTAACGATTGCATAAAAACATAACTGGTCATCTAACACTGGCAACAAGTTTTAGTATCCTCCTCCTATTGAACAAAACACAACCCTGTTTTCAGGTTGTTATTGGCAATAGAGGTGGAGAAGATTAAATTTCTTCCACAACACTTTCCAATAATGCTCTTCCGGCACCTCGATTGTAGAGAGATAAGTAGTAGCCTCTATGTGTGAAATAGAGAAAGAGCTAATATGTGCTTAAGGACTCCACTATAATGTAGAAATTCCCATTATAGATCAACAGATTATGCAATAGACTAAAGAAAAATACAAGATCTACTTCTACAACACTTTGCGGAAGCTTAATCGAATTGAGAAAGATCAAGAGAACACATATAACTGAGAATGAGAAATCAATCACACATAACACAGAAGAAATAACTCGGGGAAAGCCCAGCCTAAAACCCCAATCTTTGTATTATCATACAAGTGGAAATCTTGTTCAAGTTACAAAAAGAATCAACTCTCAAGCTATCCTACTCTCTCTACAATCAAAACAATATAGCTCGCAGACTTAATAGACACTGTATATGTCCTCCTCGAACCCTCAAGCCTCCTATTTCCTTGTGCAATTTTTCTTGGGGTCCAGTGAAGCCACATGTGTGAATTGGCCTCATCACACTCACTAAACCTGAAGAAGTAACTACGCAATACTCAAGGAAAGAATTCCTTCTACATGCAAGGGATATTCACAATGGAATATTCTAGCAACTGATAGTACACTGCCCCTCCATCTGATCTCAACTAGGTCTCTATCTGAACTGACATGCATGAGTTATATATGAGAGAATATTTAGTTATCTGAAGTGCAACAGTTACATGCATGCATGCATTAACTAACTGAACTCACATTAATTCAACAAACTGTTTCAATTAATCTATCTAGACTTGACTCAGTTAACTGAGCAAACTAATTACAACTCATCCTTATCTCTTTAACTGATGGATAAATTCCTCAATTAATGGAGAAACTATTGCATGTCCCTAGATAGACTTCATGTTTGATTTTCCTTAACTAATTAACTCAAGATGAATTAATTAATTATTTTATAAATAGCTGCTAAGATCAAATTCAAATTTTACTTCTCTATTTTAGTTTAGTGACTAACCAAAATAGGAAGGTATCCTGAAATGCTATTTATAGAAGTACTAAATTTAGCACTTTTATATTTATCATTTCTTGTTGTTATTTTCAACACTCCCTATCAACAAGAAAGGGATTGTCAGTAACCCCAATCCTGTCTCTGTGGAACTCGAACTTGCATTTTGACAATGCCTTAGTCAAAATATCTGCATCCTGTTCCTCGGTCGAAACATACAACAACAACATGATTCTCTTGACCATACAGTCTCGAAGATGGTGATACCGGATATCTATGTGCTTGGACCTGTCATGAAACACTGGATTCTCAGAGAGTTTGATGCAACTCTGTCTATCACAGTAGATCACTGTAGGATCCATCCTCTGACCAAACAATCCAACTAGAATCTTTTGCATCCAAATGACCTCACATGTAGCTTGACTAGCAGCCATGTATTTAGCCTCCGCTGAGCTAAGTGCAACTGATCTCTACTTTCTGTTGTACTAGGAAACTATAGCTAAACCAAAGTTGAATATTCCTCAAGAAGTGCTCTTCCAGTTTGATAGACTCCCTGCCCAATCCGCATCTATGAAGCCCTGAAGCTTCATTCCCTCTATCTGTCTGTACCATAATCTGAACTGAGAAATGCCTCTGAGGTATCTGAGCACATGCTTCACTGCCTTGCAAAACAACTTGGTAGGCTGAACCATAGCTTGACTCAGTTGGTTCACCGCAAAGCATAAGTCGGGTCATGTGTTCACCAAATACATAAGTGAACCCACCAGCTGCCGATAAATAGTAGCAGCTACTACCTCACTTGAAGTAGCATCCTCCTTCCTCTAGTTCCCAACTAGAGGAGTCTGCATGGGCTTGCACTTCTCCATGTGAAAGTGCCTGAGTATCTCATTGGCATATTTGCCTTGAGACACAAATACTTCACCATCTTTCTGCCACACCTCCATGCCTAGAAAGTAGTGCATAAGGCCCATGTCTTTCATCTTGAACTCTCTTACGAGGTTCTCTTTGCAAGACTATATCAGCTGATCATCACCTATCAAAATGAAATCATCGACATAAAGAACAATGATCAATGGTTTACCTTCTCCCATGATGTGGTAAAGGTTCACATCTACTTCACTCTTGGTGAAGCCCAAACCAATGAAATAGATGTCGATTCTGGTGTACCAACCACGGGGTTCTTGCTTCAGCCCATACAAAGCCCTCTTGAGTTGACACACATGCGACTCACAATCAAATGTCTCAAAACCCTCTAGATGCTCAATGTACACCTCCTCCTCAATCTTCCCATTGAGGAATGTTGTCTTCACATCCATCTGGTGGATCTTCCACCCCATCTAAGCTAATAGTGCCAACATCGATCTAATCGATGAGTACCTTGCTATGAGAGAAAAATTCTCCTCGTAGTCAATCCCCTCGACCTGTGAGAAACCCCGAGCAACAAACCTTGCCTTATGTTTTTCAACACTGCCATCAGCTGCAAAATTTACCTTATAAAGCCATTTGGAACTCACCACTGACTTGCCCTGACATCTTGGGACAACATCCCACACATGGTTTTGAATGATAAAGTCGTACTCCTCTACCATTGCGTCAACCTAGATTGGTTTCTACACTGCCTCCTTAAATGAAGAAGGTTTGGTATCTACACACTTCCCAACCATGTACCCAATGTGTTAGTGTCAATATCTTCATCCCTCCATCAGTGATCAAATTTCTCTTTTTGCATGTATTTTAGATGTCCCATCCGATCAGCTACATTCCATTAGGTTATGGATCAACTGAGTAGTGGTTCATTATCAAATTTCCCTCATGGTCTTTACTTGCCAGCCTATCTTCACATGTTCAAGTCATTTATAGTCATTTTTTGTCATTACACTTGCAAAAATAATTTTTAGGGTTTTAGGTCTCATTAGGTCTAGGGTTTGTCACCATGGTCAGCAAAAAAACTCAATAAATGGTTAGCAGGCACATGAGGAGGTCTAATAAGTTCTCAAAAACAAAATTTCAATGATGATATGCTCAATAACTGGTTTTTACCTCAAAATTCTGTTTTGAGGTGAAAACAGAGTTTTTATTTCTATGTACAAAATTTTATGTAATTTCAATTTTTTTTCTATATGTAATAAGTTCAAAGTTGATGCCCTTGCTCACCTCACCAACTCCAGCCACTATAGACAAAAACACAAGGACCAATGCATCAGTTTATCAAATACTTAAGAAAAATCAATTTCAATGGAAAAACAGAGTTCAAGACCAAAAGTGACTTTGACAATAGAAAAGTGGGTTTGAGATGAGTAAAAATTTAAAGTAATTCATATTTAAAGTCAAATGGGTCATCTTTATCATTTCATTGAGCAAAAATCCTTTGGAGAGTCAAAAATCGCGATTTGGAGCCAAGGAGACAAAAATCCTTATTTTCCAAGCAAACTTGCCTGGTGCTACACATCAGAGGCAATGCGTTGTGCATAAAGTAGGTGTTGCACATCAAAGGAAATCATGCAGTGTAATTTTGAACTAGCATTGCGCATCAGGAGGGTGCTGTGCATCAGGCCCAGTGCGCTGCGCATCAGTCCAGTTTTTTCTAAATCATTCCAAATCATGCCATAACCCTCAAATTTGCTACATTTGTATGCTACAAGTAAGTAATCATCATCCCAAAGCTGATTTAAGTGCAAATTTGTGTCCTTCATAGATCTTGCATGTGGAAAATGAAACCCTGGCTTGTCATCACTGTTTTCCATTTCATTGTGCAATTTTCATTCCATTGTCACAAAAAAAATCATTAAACCCCTTTTCACTCTTTTATTACCCTAAAACACTCCATTTATCCCATTTTCCCATATCCCACTCCCTTAAAGCAACTAATTCCTTCATCAAACCATAAATCCCTCACTAAACCCTAGTTTCCTAAAACTAATCCCTTCATTCCCCAATTCCATTTCCCAAGAGTAAAATATCTTCATACTCATCACTATTGTCCTCTTTCATCACCATTTTTCACCATACCTTCATCACATCATCTTCCTAAGACAACACTAAGCACTACGGCAAGAAACCGTGACTCAAGCTATGAAGAAGAAACACAAAGTGACAGTTCAAGAGGAAGGAATGTATAGCCTAGAAGACCTCACAAGGGTGGGAAAATAATCAAAGAGGAGCCTATTAGCATTGTTGAACTTCTTGCTTGTCCCCTTGCCACCACTTGTTTCAAATACCAATATTGCTTTGAGTTTTGTGAGATAGTTGAGAGGGTTAAGTGTCATCATGAATTAGCTAGGCAATTTGTCATCAACATGGAGGACAATATGGTACAGCTTGATGGCATCAATTTCACTCTTTCACCAGCCATTATTGTAGAAGCAACTAGGATGTCAGATGTGGGGGAAAGATGGAACAAAAGACAGAATATCAACAAACAGGACAATGAACCCTACATTAAAGCCAAATATCATATTAAATTGGGTAGGGTGTTTCCTTTTATGTTTCTGGAGGACGGGTATGTCCCACTAATGAAACTCATCATTAAATACTTCACATGTGAGGGAAGGTTCTCTAGACTCTATGCCTATCATATCAGATTGCTTATGCATTTTACCAGGGTTAGAATGATGAGGATACCATACTTCATTTACAAAAACATAGAGAGGATTACTGTGCTTGCAAAGAGAAAACCATACCCACAACAGCTTAATAGCATTTATCACTTTGTTGTCATTAAGATTTTGTTGTACATCATCTAACTCAGTTGGGAGTGCCATGGGAAACCTTCATTGCCCATGATATTTTCAAGGGGCCTCAAATTTTTGCAGAACCTCAAGAGGAAGGTGGACCTTCTAGGCAACAAAGAGAGAATGAAAGCAAAACTGAAGAGGTTCACATTCTTATTTTTATAAGTTATGAAAAGGGGACAAGAAGACTTTTCGTAGCTATCAAATAAGTGTTATCTCCACCAGGGGTGGAAGGGGTCTCGTTCTCTTCACCGGACAACAAGCAAATGCTATCTTCACCTAGGGTGAAAGGGGCTTTACCTTCTTCTTCAGTAGAACAGGTATAGGATAGAGGAAAGCAACCATTGCATGATGAAGGGCCTTCCAAATTCCAAGACAGGGATTTTATTTTGATTGAGGAAGAGGACACTGATTTGGGCTCCCAAAGCTCAAGACTCAAGGATGTGATCATCAAGGAGAAAGAAGATGAGATCCAAGTCTTATCACTTGACCTTGATAGGGCTAAATGGATCATTAATTACCTTGAGCAATAGAACAAGCAATTGGAGGACAAACAAACAATTATGGAGCTACAAACCATAAGGGAAAACCGGCAAATGACAAAAAGAAGGAAAATCAAGCTGACTTCACTAGAGCAAGAAATAGAGGCTGACCGAGAATCATGGTTGCAAAGAGTGATTATCCACCTTGAGAATCTTCTTGATAAGGCTAATAAGGAGGAAAACATGTTGCGCCACATGGCCTATCACTATTTGGCCTGGAACAGAATTTGAAAGAAAAGAATAAGAAGCCTAAAAGCCAAGTTAGGGAGAGCCTTAAAAGCCAAAAAGGAGAAAGATAAACTTAGAATATTGGCTGAATATTCCTTGGCTCAGCAAAGCAATTGATAAGCTTGCCTCTTGCCAATTTTGAAGCAATTTGGAGAACCTTTTGTCATTTCACAAATTTTAACTGCAAAAAACAAGAAATTTTCTCTCATGCACAGCGCCACTAGCGTTGCGCATTGAGCTGGTTGGGAATTTAGAGAAATGGCTTAAATTGTTGGATTCCTCATGAAAAAATATGAAAACCCAGAAAGTTTCATGAATTTTGGAGGAGATCTAGGTCACCTAAAGGGCAAAAAACACCTCACAAATGCCCTTTTTGCCACTTTTTGGAGCCACAGGAAGTAGTCTTGGGAGAACTGATTTTTGAAGGGGAAAATTGATACCAAATCGAAAATTCCACTTGTACTAGAAAATAGAGAGATATACCTTTCCAAAAAGCCATCTTGGAGAAAATTTTGTGAAGGGGAAGGCCTTCAAACTCAACTTGGAAAAGGTGTTGTGCATGAGGCAAAATTTTGCCAATTTTGCTCAAAAACTCAGATTTTCGCCTAGTTTTCTACTAGTTTGCCTTTTTCTTCTCTCATTGTCAAATTCATGATGTAATAAAATGTAAATTGATGTACTATGATGTAAAAATGATGAAAAATTACTTAATGAGGTAGATACATCAGTTTTAGGTGGTTTTGAGCTATATGAATCAATTTCCATAGTTTTAGAGGCAAGTTGTTCCACTACCTATTTTTCAAATCCTAGTTTAGATCTTGTTGAAACAGATCCTTGACTCATGGATTAGACCCCTAATGGATAGCATAGGTGATTTGATGCCTATATCTTGTACTTTCTTAGTCATTTGTCAAGGTTGGACTCTTCTGGATGCATTGAGCACTATTGTACATCACTTCTGTAGTTTGGCAAGGAAATAAACTAGGGTTTTGCAGCATTTTGTGGGATTCTTGTGGTAATGTGAATTAGCATTGCTTTCTTCTCTGTAATTCAATTGATCTTATTTTTATGTGTGACATCATCACTCTCTTTCTGCATAACTAAATGAATCGAGTTTAAAGGGTGAAATTCATTGGTATTTCAGTGCTTTGCTTGAGGGTTTATTTAGTTTTACATGTTTTCTACTGTTTGAAGAGGACTCATGACACTTGCATGCCCTCTCCATCTCCTCTCCAGTCTTTAGAATCACCATTACACTCATTTCAAATTGCTAAAACACTTGCCTACCTCACCCCACAGAAACCTCTGCAAATCTACGTTGATTTCCCAGGCCCAAAGCTGCCTTCCCCATCTGATCCAGCAACCAACCATTAAAATCAAACAAATTTCTCTGAGAAAACATACATAGCCTAAAATTAGTATTCATATCAGTCATCTCAAGCCTTATTTGCTAAATTTTCATTGAGATTGACAAGGAGAGAGCCCTCTCCTAACTTGGTAGGGTTAGCTACTAGGTTAAGCATGGTTTGATGTTACCCTAGACCTGCCTTTCTCAGCCTAAGGTAGATTTAGGCCCTAAAATAGTGTACTGCTTAGGTGACCTCCTCTATCTGCGCTGAGAAGATGGTTGTCCCACATTCTCCTGCGCATCCAGAATCAACCTGTCAGCTTCCCTTGAGCGTTTCCACCCATCTTTGGAAGTATCAGCATGAGTGGATGTCTCCACTCCTGGATTCTCTACATGCGGCTGCTCCGCATCAATCTAAGTCTCCTCCTCCTTAAGAACTGAAAGTTCCTCTTATGCATGCAACTTGAGCTCCCTCTCAAGTGGTAAGCACATGGCTCTTTTCTCCTCAAACTTTAGATCCCTGTGTAACACTGTCCTCTGAGTGGAAGGTAAGTACACCCGATAGTTCTGGGCTGTATCCATGTACCCCACAAGTATTCCCAACTTAGTTGTTGGGTCTAGCTTCTTCCTGGCATCTTTGGTCACACGAAAGTAAATTGATGATCCAAAGATTCGGAAGTGACTTACATTAGGTCTCTTCCCGGAAAAGGCCTCCATAGGTGTTTTCATCCCCAATATATGGTGTAGGCTTCTGTTCTACAAGTATATTGTTGTATTGCATGCCTCAGCCCACAAATGTAGTGGTTGGCTATGGTCATGCAAAATCGCTTGAGCTACTCCCATAATCAATCTGTTCTTCCTTTCGGCCACCCCATTCTGTTCTAGGTTATGGGGTGTCGTCAATTCCCGTTTAATTCCTTCTGCAACACAAAAGTCTTTAAACTGTTAGGAGACATACTCTCCACCATTGTCACTACGCAAGGATTTTATTTTCTTTCTAGATTCTTTCTCTGCCAAGGCTTTAAACTCACAAAACCTCAAGAAGGTCAGATCCTTCTTTTTCATAAAGTAGATCCAGCATCTACGAGAAAAATCATCAATAAAAATAACATAGTACCTTTGTTTAATAGTGGAGGTTGTAGAGAAGGGTCCACAAACATCTGAGTGAACTCGCTCCAAGATTTCTCTAGCTCTACTATCTTGATTTGAAAAGGAAGATTTCGCATACTTACCCAAGGTACAACCTTTGCATGTATTCGTGTGCTTAATTTTTCCCTTGGGTAATCTAGTAGAAATCTGTTGCATGATCTTCAAGGCTTCATGGTGCAAGTGACCCAGTCTTCTATGCCATAGCTTGCTAACATCTTGGTTCTACACCATCTCAGCTTTGGAACTCAATGCAACACAGTTGTCTACCTCTATCTTGTAGAGATTCTTAACTCAAATCCCTATTCACTTTGTCCGTCCAGTACTGATATGCCTTAGGAATACCTTTCCTTTACTAAAGAATATATCATAGCCTTTATCTTCTAGCATAGCAACAAACACAAGATTCTTCTTCAGAACGGGTACATACTTTAGATCAGTCAGGGTGAGGGGAGCTCCATGCTCCCTCTGAAACACAACCGTACCTTCGCCTAAAACACATTACTTGCCATCATCGCTCATCTCGATCCACATCTGGAGATCCTTCTCCTCCAAGGTGCTGAAAAGATTCTTGTCACATGACATGTGGAATGAAGCTCCACTATTTAGGTGCCACACACATCCCACCATGGATGAAACCATGCATGCGATAAGCGAGAAATCTAGCTCAAACTATGAGGTTAGTTCCTCACCATCAGATCCCTTCAAGGAACCCTTCTTGGATTTCTTCTGTGGAAAATTTGTAGCATAATGGCCCACTTCATGACAATGAAATCATCAGACTTTCTATTTGTCAATCTTCTTCCCACCATGGGAAGAATAGGATTTGGAATGGGAGGCCTTCCCTTTCCATTTCCTCGCCTTACTCGCTAAGGCTATATTTTCCTCATCATCTTTCTTCGATGAGGATCCATCTTTGGTGCTTCTTCTTATTTCCTCCAGCATTAGATCCAACCAAATTCATTCCCAATCTGGCAGTTTTTCTCTTCCATTAACTGAGTCTCGGTAGCTATGACAGCTCTTAGGAAGACCAAGGAGTGCAAGACTCACCATGTCATCATCAGCAGTCATGATCCCTACACTTCCAAGCTCATCCGTGTAGGTGGTGAGCTTGTTCAGATATGTAGAGATTGTGTCTCCCTTTTCACACTTGATCTTACGAAGCTTCTCTTTTAGTGCGAGCTTCCTTTAATCATTGTTGTTTTGATATAGATCTTTCAATGTTTTCCACATCGAAAATGGTGTGTCCTTCCCATGGAGGCTCGAAACAATGTGGTCTCAAAATTCCTCCAGGAGGATTCTCCTTGCTCTAGCCACACATTTCTTCCATTTCGCCAGTTGAGTAGCATCAGTCGGCTTGGGGACTTCTTGATTAATGAAGTCCTTTAGACCGTTATCATCTATTACTACATCCATGTGATCCTTCCAAGCTATATAATTCAAACTGCCATCAAGGGCATATTCAAGTCTTAAACCACTAAACACCATTGGTGAAATTGAGATGTGATAAGAACTCGATTTCTATATTCAGGAACCACAAACTTCGAACTCCTCCTTCTTGTATATTGTTCTTTGCCTTGATCACGTTTGCTTTGGTACCATGTAGAAATTCCCACTGTAGATGAACAAATTATGTAATAGACTAAAGAAAAATACAAGATCTACTTCTTCAACACTTTGTAGAAGCTTAATCGAATTGAGAAAGATCAAGAGAACACATATAACTTATAATGAGAAATCAATCACACATAACACAAAAGAAATAATCGGGGAAAGCCTTAGCCTAAAACCCCAATCTCTGTATTATCATACAAGTGGAAATCTAGTTCAAGCTACAAAAAGAATTAGCTCTTAAGATATCCTGCTCTATCTGCAATCAAAGCAATACAACTCACAGACTGAATAGACACTGTATATGTCCTCCTCAAGCCCTCCAAGCCTCCTATTTCCCTGCGTAGTTTTTTTTGGGGTCTAGCGAAGCCACATGTGTGAATCGGCCTCATCACGCTCACTAAACCTAAAGAAGTAACTGTGGAATCCTCAAGGAAAGAATTCCTTCTGCATGTAACAGATATTCACAATGTAATATTCTAGCAATTAATAGTACACCGCCCCTCCATCTGATCTCAACTGGGTCTCTGTCTGAACTGGCATGCATGAGTTATTTATGAGAGAATATTTAGTTATCTAAAGTGACATAGTTAAATGAATGAATGCATTAACTAATTGAACTCACATTAATTCAATAAACTATTTTAATTAATCTAACTAGACTTGACTCAGCTAACTGATCCAACTAATTACAACTCATCCTTATCTCTTTAACTGATGGATAAATTCCTCAATTAATGGAGAAACTGTTGCATGTCCCCACATAGACATCATGTTTGATTTTCCTTAACTAATTAACTCAAGATGAATTAATTAATTATTTTACAAACAATTACTAAGATCAAATTCGAATTTTACTTCTCTATTTTAGTTTAGGGACTGACTAAAATAGGAAGGTATCTCGAAATGTTATTTATAGTAGTACTAAATATAGCACTTCTATATTTAGCATTTCTTGTTGCTATTTTCAACATGTAATGTTGATGATACCGATGGTGAATCTCATTGTGATGAGACACGTGTGGATGATGACTGTAAAGTTATATGTGAATTGGTAAATCCAGTCATAGCTGATGGATTCAGTGAAATTGAAATTGTCAATGAAATTGACAATGAGCACATGCATGCTCGGATATCATACCATAGTGTAGATGAACATTATGTTGATGATATGTGTTGTTTCTTTTCTGAAACAGGGATTGATTGTGGCAATATGGTAAGCGCAATGTTTGATGAAACATTGAAGGTTGAAGATGCCTCTATAGAAATAAGATATGAAGCCGTTGGAACTGTTCATGAAGCAATATGTCATCTAGTAGCAGTTGATGATCAAGAACAGGATAAAGTGATTGAAGAGTTTTTTATGAGAATGTTCACTAACATCATAATAGTGGAAGACAACCTCCATGCAGTTGAAAAGAAGGCAGATGTAGAGCAGGAGGCTATCACTAAAGGGAGCCATATTAAAGATGTTTTTAACATTGTTTTTGAATATGCAGGTGTTCAAAATAGCATGGGAGGAGAAGTTGAAAGCAAGGTTGTTAATAAATTTGATGTAGATTATAGGAAAAAAGCAGCAATCCTGATGATGAAAGCGAAAATAATGATATGGATGTTTTTGAATACAAATATGAATGCATTGAAACCATTTTTCAGCAATGGAGTCAAGAAGAGATAATATTCTACTATCAAGAAATATGGCAGAAAGAAAGTCATGAATATGCAAAGCAAAGAACACAATTTGAAGATGCAATGTTGTGGCAGCAGTCCATAGTTTTACGAATATTTGAAAAGGAAGGTGTAGAAGCCATGATCCAATTGTTCTTCAGAACAAGTTCAAAACAAGTCAAAGAAAAATTGGAGTAGCAACAAGTGAATAGAGCCTACAGCAAGAAAGTCCAATAGAGAATGAAGCAATTTCAAGGATATAGAATCTGGAAGCAGAGAAAAAGAAAATGCAAAATTGTAAAATTCTTGAGTCATTGTAAGCCTAGTTGGGACATAGACCAATAGGCATGTTTATGTGATAATGAAGTCATGTTGAGTCATACGGTCGTAATTAAGGGGAAGTGTTAGAAATTGTAATTACTCCCGCATGTGGAGTTGGCTAAACATAGAAACTCAGTTAACTGAGTGATTGAGTATTTTAGTTTTGAGTCAAGTGAAGTTAAGTGACAAACGAATTTTAGTGTGTGGTTTCATGTGGATGCATGTCAAGATATTTTAGGCAAGTCACTAGTTGGAAAAGGTTAAATACCCTTCATCGGGTTCATTGTAATCATCATGTTTTGTGTGATCATTAGAAGAGCAGTAGCTCATGTCTTTTATGTGTGAATTCATGCTTTGTCTCCTCTGCCTTTCCAACACCTGCAACCCTCACAACCTCCATTTACCCGCAACCTTCACTCGAGCTCAATAATAACGTGCAGCCTTCAGAACTTGTGTTTACCTTCGCTATTATGTCTATGTAATAGCGTTTATCTTCATCCCCATTGTGTAATGTAGTGTGTAGTATGTTATAGGTTTAGTTTAATAGATAAATTTATGTTGCTATAGGATTTAAGTTCCAAAATTTGTTTTTTTTTTAATTTTTACTTTAAAATTAAAATTTTAAGTTTTCAATTAAATTTTTTTAATTAATTGTTTTTTAAAGTTTAATGTTCATAATATTGGAGGAAGTCCTAAACTCCCTTAAAGTCCCTATTTTTTGAGGGACGGTCTTAAAGTCCCCAATGGAATTCCTGGCCATTGGAGAAATTTCAACTAGTTCCAAAGTAACCAAATCATTAGTACGAATAATGCCACGAATTTCAGTTGGTAAACACATGAATGGACTGTCACTCTTAGCAGGACAACTACGTAATTATAAGATATTTGTTAGCTCAAACATGATGTTCTAATAATAATAATAATAATAATAATAATAATAAATAAATAAATAATAATTATTTATTATATATATATATAATCATAGAGAAAATTTTCATTTTTAATTAATAATTTTGCTATTATTATTAGTGATATATGATAAAAAATAACATTAATTTAATTTATAAAATTAATTCAAACATAATTATAGAATTTTAAATCATTTGTATTCCTTTATTTATTTTTAAATCAAAATGAGAATTTTGTATTCATATTGTAGCAAATACATCAAGTAGTACATAGATATATCTTCAAAATTTCTTCTAAGTCTTCAAACTACAAATTTTTTGAAGGAGACTCCAAACTAGACAACAAAAAATGGGGTTTTATAGGTATATACTTTACAATATTAACCCACCAAAAAACAAAATTTACATATCATACTATAATCCATCACAATTAAGTAAGGTCAATATACTTAGCTCTAAGGAATAGGAGAGGGCATGATTCAGCCATTGATTTTTAAATCTCTAATCTTAAAGCACACCCTGTCATTAGTGCATAAGTCAGCATTTTTTTTGAGATCACAAAGAAGATGGAAATATACTCTTGAAGAAAACCCTTTAAATCTCTAATCTTAATTTACACCCTTTCATTAACACATAAGTCAACATCTTTAGTATATCTCAAAGAAGATGGAAATATGCTATTGAAGAGAACCCTTCTGCTCCTTTTCTAATTCTTTTCATAGGAAATTTTAATCTTTAGTCCCTTGAAGAGGAGCCCTTCACCAAATGTTGAATGAGGAGGGAGTCTCGTAAAACAGTGAGAGATGCTACCTTATTGTCTTTGGCTAACTAAATCCCCTAGTAGATGGCATAATCTTCAACTTAGTTATTTTCATGTATCCTAAGCCCCATGAATACTTTGCAACTTTGACTTCCTCTAGATCATACAATGCCCCCTCTTGCCACCCTTTTTTAATTTTAAAACTTATTTTTATGTATATTTTTTAATATAATATTTTATTATTATTTTGTAAACTAATTTGATTTTATGCTCATGCTACACGATAACCTGAGACTAGACTATAGAGCCTCAGTGGAAAGATAAGTCTAAATTGACCTAATCTACTTGACTGCAATGATAGATCTATAACTTAATATGGGAATCAATCATTCAAACATATATGGTAAATCTACTGAGGAAAATGTATAATTTCCAAAGTTAAATAAGAAAACGTATGGTTTCCAAAGTCAGATAATAATAATACAAATTCATGAATTAGAATAAAGTCATTGCATGTAGAGAAAAGCATATGGGTTTTGAGTAAAACCAATAGAAAGTATGGGTCAAAGGGTAGTGCCATCAACTCTTTGCCAACCAGAGCACCATTCTTAAGAAGGGTTCTTATATAGTAAGAGAGAGAAGAATACAAGTAAGATTATGTTCATGTGTTGAATTAAAATTTGTAAGCTTTTCGGTTTAGGTGTTGAACACTTTATCTTTCTTATATATTTCCTTACCAATAGATTGTTATTTATTGAATGTTAGATGGAAAAAAGAAGTTATGAATGATAAAAGAAAGCATCCATGTAAGTGATGCAATTGGAATAGAATAATTTATACTATTTTTATTTTATAAATTTTATGAAGGTTAAAACTAAGGTTATGCCCAAAGGCTCGCCAAGAGTTTAAGAAGGATAAATTAAAATTTATTAAGTGTAAATTTGATAGAACAAGAAGTGTGGAACTAGTCATGTGTATGTATTATCAATTTTTTGAAGCATGCTAAAATTATCCTCTATTTGCATGTTTTTCATTGAGTGTAATCCATTCCCTATCTTAGTATCAAGTGATAAAAGAGTAGTGCAAAGCATTGATTGTATGATATTAGTCTAACAACAACCCTCACACCTTTTTAGTTTGTTTGACATAACATGGTGGATTTTGATAGGAGATAACTCTAAGAGTTGGTTGCATGAAAATCCATTCTACCATTATGACAAGGGGGCTTCACTAGGGGAGCATTACCATACCACATGCATTCATATTGTGGGATATATTGAGGAAAAATGGCATTATATATTTGGGGATATTGTATGAAACCAACTCACAAAAAGATAGAAAATATAGATGAATGACTTAGAAATAAGCCTCATCGAGGGGGCAACCTCCTTTACATTACGCAAATGAACAATTCTTGGATGATACAAATGACAAGACCTCCTTTCTATATATAGGAGTCTGAGGGGTCATAATGTACTTAGAGCGGACATAACAATAATAATGTAAGGGCACAACAATAACAATAATGGGATTCTATGGGGCACAATAATAACAATATGGGGACTACATGGGCACAACAATATAATAAGGGGGTTTCACTAATAACAATAAAGGGTTACACTAGTAGTATAGGGACCTAACATGCCTCTCTCCTTCAAAAAGTGTTTTCCTCAACACTTGAGTAGTTCTGGATGTTTCTGTATAAAATTCTTGTCCTCCCATGTGGAATCTTCAGCAGGTAAGTTCTTCCACTTGATGAGATACTCTGAAATTGATCGATTTCATAGCTGTTGGGTTCTTGCTTCCATGACTACTTCATGTTCCAATATGATTTTTCCTTCCTCATTATGTTTCAAAAATATTGTTTGAATGGGAGCTTGTCACTTATAAACTTCTTTAATCATGAAACATGGAAAACTGGGGGCACTCGGGAAGATGTAGGAAGCTCCACTTTCTATGCAATAGTACAAATCTTTTGCAACGCCTTATAGGGACCATAGTAATTTGGTGATAATTTATTATCATTCTTAGCTTTCTTGAGGGACCTTTGTTTGTATGGTTATTTTCGTAAAAATACCCAGTTTCCTATATCAAAACTTCTTTTGCTGCGATGTTGATCTACCTATTTTTTCATTCGATTATGTGCCAAAGTGAGGTTATCCTTTAAGAGTTGGAGAACTTGTTGTTGTTGAGGGTCTACATTAACACCTTCATGAGATACAATATGACCCAAGTATTCCACCTCTTGTATTCCAAAGAAATATTTGGAGGTTTTTTCATATAATTGTTTCTCGTCCAATAGTCTAAGCACTCTATCAACATGTTGAACATGATCCTTGCAAGTCGTGTTGTAGATTAGTATATCATCAAAAAACACTAACACAAATTTTATAAGGAAGGGTTTGAAAATGGAATTTATCAAACCTTGGAATGTAGAAGGTGCATTGGTAAGGCCAAAAGGCATGACCAAAAATTCATAATGACCCTCATGAGTTCTAAATGTTGTTTTCAGAATGTCTTCAATCTTCATTCTGATTTCGGAAGGTCCAACTTGCTGAAGTAAATTTATCCATGCAAATCATACAGTAATTCATCAATGAGAGGAATGGGAAATTTATGTTTAATAGTGAGCTTGTTGAGCTCTCTATAATCCAGACACATCCACCATGAGCCATCCTTCTTTTGCACGAATACTACTAGAGTAGAGAAAGAACTTTGATGAGGTTGAATTATACCAGCCTCTAGCATTTGTGCAAGCATACGTTCAATTTCACTATTTTGTGCAAAGGGATATCTGTAAGCCCTGATGTTTGGAGGAAAAATTCCTAGAAAATGAATAGCATGATCATGATCTCAAATAGGTGGGAGGCCCTTGGGAGTCTTAAATACCTTGGAAAGATTTTGCAAAACTTTTTGGAGATCTTGAAAAATAGATGATTTCAATGTGGGAACCTCTAGCAAACATAATTGTGCAATTATGTCATGTTGTTCTTCCTTTAGAAGATTTTTCATGCCATTAGAGCTGATTATCTTTCTCGGTTTCCCTGTGATACCCCTTAATTCAACTTCCTTTCCTTTTGAAATATTTTTCAAGAAGAGTTCTTAAAAATTAAAAGTTATCATACCCAAATATTTTAGCCATTGGACTCCTAGTACAACATCAACACCACCCATTGGAATGGAAAGCATTGGACTATTAAAAACATATTCTCCCATGGATAGCCTGATATTATGGCACTTTCCAAAACAATTTATGGTTCTTCCATTTGCCAACATCACTTGACACTCTTGTGTTGGATACACCAAGCAATTTCAATTCCTTCGCTATCTTACAATGAAATAAAATTATGGGTACTGCTCGGAATTCAATCAAACACTATTACCTTTTTCTTCTTGATATGGTCCTTCTATCTTGATAGCTTGAGGAGTGGTAATTCTGCCAATTGCTTAAAATATATGGTAAGAATTCATTTCTTGATTCTCGATGTGATCTTTCACTTCTTGAACCTTTTTCTTCTTGATAATGTCTTCTATCTTGAGAGCTTGAAAGGAGCGGTAATTCTTGCCAAATGCTTTACAAGATATGATTGGATTCATTCTCTTTCTCTGGGTTGGTGCTGTGTATATCCTCTTCTTTTTGATGTTTCTGATCCTTTTCTTCCTCCTATTCAACATCTATGAAAATAAATTTCTTTAGCACACTTAATGACCTTTAGTGTATTTTTATCACAAATAGTAACAAGCCCTTTTTTCCTTTTTTTTCTTCCAATAGTTGGGGTGTAAAAAAATTGTTAGTTGTGGAAGGCTAGGAGAAAAAACACTTCCATATTTATAGTTGTGAGTGGTATTATTCTTTGTTTCCATAATTCCTCTTTCAATTTTTCTTGCCAACCTGAATGCCTTCTCCAATGAATTAGGTTCCCAAAGACGAGCATCATGTTGAATGTTATCCTTTAAAGTCCCTATGAAGACATCAATCCTTTGCTTCTCTGGAATATCATTTACCTTTATATTCAATTTTTGGAAGTCCTCAATGTGCTCTACCATTTAACCCTTTTGTTTGAGATTTATCAGTTGGTTAAAGAAGGTGTTGCTCTTTGTATCCTCATAATGTGCTATCATTTCCTCTGTGAAAATTGACCAAGTGACAAGTGGTTTACGAGAACAAAGCCATTTATACCATAAAAATTGATTCAATTATAAATATAAGGATTCAATACATACCTTTATTCATAGTTGTACATCATGTAGATCAAATTATTGTTCCATCTATAGTATCCAATTTACCGGATCCTTGCCATCAAACTTCCTCTTATCATCTTTTCTTTATTTTAGGATCTCGATATTGAAACGACTGTAACTCTATAATTTTGGATCTCCAAGGTTTGAAATTGTGACCTATAGTATCCCTCTATGTCCTCTTTCCAATGCCACCAGTCTAATCGAAATTGGATTCTCAAAGAAAGAGTTATGCCCAATCTCCCAAGGTAACTTCCTTATATACTTTTTCAGTAGAGTGAACTTCTACGAAATGCCACGTGTTACCGTTTCAACCTTCGGACCTAAAAACCATATACAGAAAGGTATAATCCACCCTCTTTCTATAACTTCTAACTAAATTTTGATCTAAAGCTCAGAGATAAAGTTATGACGATTTTCCTCAGTTCACTTGTTTGGGATGTAATTCAGGAGCCTGCAGAAATTGTAAATGTCTTGGACTATACCTCCAAAAATATAGTGAAACAAGATCTAAAATTCAGGCCGGAGCTTCACCGTGATTTCAGATCAAATTGGTTTTAATTTCAGAGTCTAAATCTCATATAAAAAAAATTATAGCGAAAATTCCATGATGGCCTATTTGAGATGGATATCTCTGAAAATATAGTGAAACAAGATCTAAAATTCAGACCCAAGGTTTAGAATGATTTCGGCTCAAATGGGCTTTTGTTTTATGTTCTGAAACTTTGTATAAAAAATGATATATTGAAAATTACACGATGACATGTTTGGAGCAGCGAAACCCTAGAATCCAAGTCTCTGATACCAAATGTTATGAAACCAGCTCACGAAAAGATAGAAAATATAGATGAACGAATTATAAATAAGCCTCTTTGAGGTGGAAACCTCCTTTACATTACACAAATGAACAATTCTTGGATGATACAAATGACAAGACCTCCTTTCTATATGTAGGAGTCTAAGGGGTCATTGTAATCAAAGCCGACATAACAATAATAATGTAAGGGCACAACAATAACAATAGTGGGCTTCTATGGGGCACAATAATAACAATATGTGGACTACATTTGTACAACGGTATAATAAGGGGGTTGCACTAATAAAAATAAGGGGTTACACTAGTAATATAGGGACCTAACATATATATAGAGGGTAAAGGGTTTTTATATTGGTAGGAGTTTTTTTAATTCGAAAGGTGTATGGGGTTCATAGTGGTAAGGGGTTAAATAATATGATTTTTAGACGTATTTTCTAATGTGTAGTCAAATTAAAGGTATTGTTTCATATGTCATGAACGTGCGTGATATGCCAAAGGTTCATTGATTGAAGCCCCCGTGCATTATGATTAGATATGAAATATTGGGAGTAGGATAATGAGATAACATATCTTCACATTCATATGGTCTTTTATGAACTCACCTATTTTCCTTGTTCACTATATTCTAAATCTATAACTGAATTTGGGATATCATATATTCTTCTAAAGAGAATCAATATAGTTTATGATTTTTAATATGGAAAATTACTTTAATATCTTCTCTAAACTCAAAGGCTCATCTTAATTTGTCTATGGGATGGTAGAGTTGAACCTAAAGAGTAGTTCAATTAAAACTTAAACATGTGCAATATGCCTAAAGAGTCTAATTTGACATTCTTATGATTAATTACATTTGAACTTAAAGCCTTATGCCATAAAATATCATAACACAATATGTGTATTATTAATAAATTAAAAAGATAATACTATACTTCAAACTTCTTTTTATTTTGTGATTCTTTTAGAAAAGACGCCCGAATAATCTGAAAAATTGATATGTGCCATATTGATATACATTGTTGCACAATGCCATAGGTGACATAATCGATTGCTGACAAGGATCTAATCATAAGATTTCCATAAAATGATGAAGATTTGGAGGTTTTGGTTACTAGAGTGGTCCCTATGAGAGAACTAGAGAATTAAACATGTCTTCTGTAATGTCCCTTAATAATAATAATAATAATAATTAATAACACACAATAAAAAAATATAATATAATTTTTTTTTTTTTTTCTCCGTAAAACTAATCTAATTATATTACAAAAACTGTAACATTACATTCAAAATTACACCAGGCCGAGGCCTGGAATCTCCGTGGAGAATTCTCAAGAGTGTCTATGGAATTGTCCATTCTGACCAGCTTGCCAAGACTACATTAAACCGACACAGTGGCATTTCAGCCAACACATTGGACATAGTGGCATTACAAACTCATTGACAAACAGACTCATTGACACAGTGGCATTACAGACAGATGTACAGACACGTGGACAACAGATATACCGACCCTTTGACGCCTGATGCCTAACCAGCACGTTGACACATTGACTCCTGAACTTGCAGAGATACAGACACCTAGACAGCAGATATGCCGACACAAGGAAAAAGAAGGGATGAACAGAGAACCGAAGGGCAGCGTCGTTAATCTTCGTCCGTCTCATAAGGCTCGTCCTCCGTCGCTGGCCGAGGTTCTTTGTAGCTGTCCTTCAAAACTGGTTGAATTCCTCCTTCCGGCATCCTGGCAGGCTGAATCGTCGAGATACTGGCTTCCTTTGTCTGAGGAGGGTGCCGAAAATCCACCTTGGGCACTTCCATGTCCAGCCTTGGCACCGTGAGACCATCCCGTGGCCGGCGAGCATCACTGCAATGCTCCACGGTGACAGAGATAATCAATGTATTGTCCGCAAATGTGCAGGGTATGCGATATCGAATCGCAGGGTGCTCCGAGTGCCCACAATCCCGTGGTTCCTGGCTGAATTGCCGATTAATGGACTGTTGCAGGTGTCCTCCATGAATCCAAGGGACATCCTCTGAGGAAGCAGGTGGAGTGGCTCTCCTCTGTGTTGGAGGGCGACCCCGTGCCCCTCCCCTGCCCCTCGGCCCTCTGCTCTCTCCAGACATGCCTGAAACCCTCACCTGCACCTCTGCAGAAATTCTCCACGCGGCCAGAGAATGCTCAGGATTTCTCAAATTCTGCTCATGTCTCGGAGCATAATGCGGGGGAGCCACCTTCTTATGGACCGCCATGAGAGTCTGATCTGGTGGAGCATTTAATGGCGTCTGAGTACTGGCCATCTTCCCCAGGACTGTCTGTATCGCCATAACTTCACTGAAGGCCGAGCGGACTAGCGCCTGGACGGACGAATGCTGCGCATTTATGGTTCGGGTATGTTGGGGTGCGGTGGCTTGTCCGGGCTGACACCTGCCCATGGGACTTGCCACGCAGCACCACAGCTGCCATTTACTCCTGCCTTTCACCCGCATCCGGGGAGGGTAGATCTGTTTGCACCAAAGCGATGCAGTCTTGTTTGAGTTGAGCATTGTCAACTGTGTTTAGAGAACCTGAGAAGGAAGATGTCAACTGTGACACCCCTTGATTAGCTAATCGATCTGCAACCTTGTTGGCGGTTCTCCTAACATGATGGAAGGAGATATTGTGGGCTGTGTGAAGCTTTTCCTCCAGATCTTCCAAACGGCTTAGCAATCGCCAGCTTTTGGCAACCTTGACCGCTTTTGCTCCTGCTTGTATTCGTTTAGCTATTGCTATTAAGATCAGTGAATCGCCTTCTACTTCCAGAGGATAAAGGTGGTTCTGGTCGGCTAGACTTATTCCTTGCCAGAGACCCTCCAGCTCCGCCGCGTTGTTGGTGTCTGAGCCCATAGTGCCATAATACACTTGCAGTGATTCTCCCTTGTGATTGCGAATAATTCCTCCGTATCCTGCCGGACCGGGATTACCTTTGGCCGCTCCATCGAAGTTCAACTTGAAGGTATAGGGAGCAGGAGGGGACCAAGAGGAGGGAGATGTAGATCTGTTGGGAGGTGTGATGTTGGCCGTGATTGGAGATTTGAATTCTAGATTCCAATTTTTCAATATGAGTTGTTCCTGATGGCTTTCTGGCCAATCCTCATCTTTCCAAGCTCTAATGGCTAAAGTTTCTTGAATGTTGTTCCTGAGACTGATCCAAAGGTCGTCTGTAGATCTGGCTTTGCTGTTGAAGATTCTGTGATTGCGTTCCTTCCAAAGGGTCCAGTAGAGAAAGCCAGGTAGGATGTTCCATAAGGAGTTGAGTACCCTGCTTTTAAACGGATTTTTTGCCCAGGTTCTTATATTTGCTGTAATATCCGCCATTCTGGGGTATGCCTTCTCGTTGCAGTGTTCGACTTTCTGCCAGATTTGCTGTGCTAATGTGCATTCTTCTAGAAGATGGTAGATAGTTTCACAGTTTTTATTGCAGTTTGGGCATCTGGACGGCCCTGTAAAACCTCTTTTGATGAGATTGTCCCAGGTGAGAATGCGTTTTTTGCTGAGTAACCAGAGAAAGGTAGAGATTTTGGGCCATAACTCTGCTTGCCAGACTTTTTCCCAGAGTTGATCCTTGTCCGCTTGATCATTGGAGTAGCGCAGATGATGAGCTTCTTTCGTTGTGAAGGTGCCTTTGGTCGTGTAGCCCCATCGGAGCTTGTCCTGTTGCTGGGAGATGCGAATTTTCCTTTGGTTGAGTTCCTGATCAATATCTGTATATGCTTCTCCCTGCCAGTCTATTTGCCAGAGTCGAGCTGGTTTCCAAGTTTGATAATCAAGGGATGGCGATGGCTGCCAGTATTGATTAACTAATTTGATGCTTCCTTGATTCATTTGGATCTGCCAAAGAGGTCTGTGGAATAAGTCTGCCAATTTAGGGAGTTGCTGCCATGAGTCGTTCCAGAACCTGGCAGTTTGTCCAGAATGAATCTCCCAGAAACTATGTTCTTGAATGAAACTGCTTTGCTGTTTTGCATTGTTCCAGATAAGTGATCCCTGTGAAGTGGGATTGATCCGGATTAGATCACTCCACTGACTGCCTCTGGCGTATTTGGCTTGCCAAAGTTGGGTCCATGGGATATTGGGTTTGGTGACCCAGTTCCACCAGATTTTAGCTCCCATAGTATTGTTACTATGCAGCGGATCCCGAAGACCGAGCCCTCCTTCTGCTTTGGATTTGCAGACCTCAGTCCATTTGACGAGGGTCCATTTCCTATTCTGACTAGTGGATCCCCAGAGAAAATTTCTTTGGAGATTGCGTATTGCCTTAAGAACACCTTTTGGAGCTGCTAAAATGGAGAAGAGATAAAGCGGCATAGCTTGTAAGACTGATTTGATGAGAACGAGCCTACCTGCTAGATTTAGTGCTCTGAAGGTCTAGGAGGAAAGCTTTGATTCCAATTTGTCTAACAGAGTTCTCCATGATACTTGCTTGATTGCTGAATCAGAAAGGGGCGCACCCAGGTATTTGGAGGGTAGGTGGGAGATTGTGAATCCCAAAATTCGGGCGATGGTTCTTTGAATGGGGGGGGGGTATTGAAGAAAAAGAGCTGGGATTTTGTAGCGTTGATGGAGGTGCCAGAGGCTTCAGAGAAAAGGGCCAGAAGAGAGTTGAAAGCAGTGGCTTCTTTAACTGAAGGATGACCAAAAAGCATAGTGTCATCAACAAATTGCTGATGCGTTTGAGGATCACGGCCATGCAAGGATATGCCTTTGAGGAGCTGGGAGGAAACTGCTGATTTAAGCAGCCTGCTGAGGCCTTCAGCCATAAGAACAAAGAGGAAGGGAGACAAGGGATCCCCCTGTCTGATTCCCCGAGAGGGATAGAAAGGAGGTGAGGGAGAGCCATTCAAAAGGACAGAGAAGCAGGGGGAAGTAATGAGGCTCATGATCCATCTTGTCCAGGTGGCATTGAAGCCAAATGCAAGTAGCATTTTTTGAATATAATTCCAACTTAACTTGTCAAAAGCTTTGGAGAGATCGAGCTTGAGAAGCATACCTGGTTTTTTGAGAATCTTTAAAGAATGGATGACTTCATTGGAGAGAATTATGCCGTCCATGATTTGTCTGCCTTCCACATACCCTGTCTGTTCTAGAGAGATAAGTAGAGGTAATAGCGGTTTGAGGCGGTTTGAGATAACTTTTGAGATGAGCTTGTAAATTACATTACAGAGCGCTATTGGCATGTACTTTTCAGGTTTGGTTGATGTCGCTTCTTTGGGTACCAATGCTATGAAGGTTGAGTTTAAGGATGGGAGAACCCAATGCATGCTACGGGATTCTTCCACCAGCTCCCAAACTTCAGTTTTGATTAGATCCCAAAATTCGTGGAAGAAATTGGCTGTGAATCCATCAGGCCCTGGTGCTTTGCCGTCTTTGAGCTGAGCCATTGCCTCTTCTACTTCTTTTATTGTGACTGGCTGAAGCAACTGAGCATTATGATCATCATTGATGATTTTTGGGACGTGCTGGGTGATTTCCCTGATTGCCTCATCCCTATTCCCATTGGGTTCTTGTAGGATGTTCTTGAAGTATCCAGTGAATTCTTTCTCCATGCCTTCATGGTCCTCTACTCTTTCACCTTGCTGGTTTTCAACAAAGATAATTTTGTTATGCATGCGCCTTTGGATGGTTGATCTGTGGAAAAATTTTGTGTTTTTCTCGCCTTCTCTAAGCCAGCTTATTCTAGACTTTTGTCGCCATAGAATTTCCTCTTGTTTTTGCCGTTCTTCGATTTGATTCCAGAGGATCTGCTCCTGCTGGCTTTGCTCTTCTGTGCGGCCTTCCAAAATGAAAGTTTGTTGCAAGGCTTTCATTTGTTGTTCCAATTTTTGTTTGCTCTCCTGTATATTACCAAAATGAGTTCGATTCCAGATCTTGATCGTTTGCTTCAGGTGTTTCAGTTTTTGCTGGAACTGATACATTTTGGCCCCTGCCGGTGAGTTATAAGATTTCCAGGCCTGATTTACCATTTCTTTGAACCGGGTGTCCAAGAGCCAGAAGGCCTCAAAACGGAAGGGTCTGTTGCTACAGTTGCTTGGGCGGGACCAGTGCAGAAGAACAGGCCAATGATCCAATCCTCCCTGAGGTATGATGGCTGCACTGAAATCGCCTCCTAGATGGATGGCATTATCAGAGATTAAGAACCGATCCAATCGAGAGGCAATATAGTGTGATCCTTTGCGTTTGTTCGACCATGTGTGTATACCGTTGGAGGTGTGCACATCCATTAATCGGTTGTTGTGTATGAATTGTCTGAAGCCGTGGCTGTCACTGTCGAGCCTGGTGCGCCCCCCTTGCTTCTCTTCCATGGATTTTATGATGTTGAAATCTCCTCCTCCTATCCATAAAGGATATCGTCTCTGTTCATTGAGAAGGGTGATTGTTTCCAAGAGGTCTAATTTTTGCTGAATTGATTGCGGGAAATACACATTGGTGAGATGCCCATGGATGTGGGTGCCAATGAGGTGGAAAGTTGCCTGTATGAGGTGCTGCGTGGCATGGAAATTATCCAGAGAGACTATCTGTGGGTTCCAGAGAATGGAGAGACCCCCTGAAGCCCCTGCTGCATCTACTGAAATTGAACTACTGCCTGCCCAGGCTTTATTGCTGAATCTATCTATTGTGGTGCTGCTGCATTTTGTTTCTTGAAGAAAGACGATTGCTGGTTTTTCTTGCATAATTAGATTTTTTATCATTCTGTGTTTCGAGGGACCATTGAGTCCTCTGACATTCCATGAGATTAGCTTCATGGAGATGGTTCTTTGGGTTTGAAGAACTTGGTCAACTTGGGGAATTGCCCCGAGTTCATTAGTATTTCCCCCACTGCTATTGTTCTCTGTAGATCTGTTTTTCTGCCACGTTTCTTTGTTTCTTTGTGGATTTTCCGTCCATCCCATTGACTTCCTCCTTGGATGCCCAGGCTTTTGTGATGTTGGACTCTTGTCAGGACTCCTTCAATTTTGTCTATCTGCCAATGAGGGATTAAGGCATAATCTTTTTGCTGGCACGTTGTTTCCAATTTGGAGATGTCAAGTCTGGAGATGTTGAATTCTTCTAGATCTACATCTTCGCGATCTTCCTCCATGTTGTCAGGGGCAGATATGTCTAAAGTGGTATCTTCCAAAGCTTCTTCATGGAGGCTTAGGGCTAAGGCAGCATCAAGGTCCATGTCTGAAGCTTGTGTGGAATCATTTAGCACGGATTTTCCTTTGGAGGAGTATTGGATTTCCATGTCTGAGGCAGAGGCAACTTTTTTATCAGAGGGAGGATTAATAATTTTGGAAGGGGCCAGAGCCGAGGACGAAGGGGTATTGACAGGCTTGTGAGAGGGCGGAGATGGATGCAGAGAGTCAGGGTTAACATCATTGGGGCTTGATTGAGGGTCGAGAGATTCTAAGGCAGTGAAGCGGTTGGTGGGATGCGCCTTAGAAGGTTGGGGCGGAGGCGGATTAGCTTGGTGTTTTCTTGCATGTCGACGGCGATTGATAATTTTTGTAAAGCCTTCAGGATCAGTGGAGGTTTCATTGGAAGGGGACTTGGGTTGCACATTTAATGGACAGTCCCTAAAGAGATGGCCATGTTTGTGACATTTCCTACAGTGAAAAGGAATATGCTCATAATCTATAGGCTGCTTCCATTCATAGTCATCGTGAAAGAGACTTACCGAAGCTGCTAGGGTCTTGGTGAGGTGCATTTGAATGCAGATCCTGGCATATGAGGTGAACTTGCGCGTCTTGGTTTCAGTTGCGATCTTGATGAAGGTTCCCAGCTTGTTGCCTATCCATTCCAATGTTTCATCTCTCCAGTACTCGACGGGTAGGGAGTACATGCGGATCCAAATGGGGGCCCAGCTGAAATCCTCTTTATCAGGACTGAATCGTGGTTTCCAGTCCGTTAGATACAGGCCCGAAGAGTTGAAAAAGTACGGTCCTCCGTCGAATATTCTGGTTTTGTCTTCTATGCAGTTGAAAATGGCCGTAAAGAAGCCTTTTGGACCCAGTTGTAGAGTCACCTGTCCTTTGGGCTTCCATTTTGAGGCTATCCAGCCGTTCAGGGCTCGTTCTGTGGGCCAGAATCCCAGAAACTTTCCAATCAGTGCATGGTCCTGCATGAATTGGATTTCTTCATTGATGAGATGGCTTGGTAACTCGATCTTGATCGATTCTGTAGCTTTTGGAATGCAGGTTGCAGAGGTGACCTTGGGTTGAGCTGCCTTCGATACATTGGATCTACTGTCGCCTGCTTCTTCTTCAGTACTTTGTTCTCGGTCCTGCTGTTCTGGTGTCATCCGAGTATTGTCTTTTGCTGATTCTAGGTCTGCCTTTGCATGTTGCAGATTCTTTGTCAGGTGTGTCTTGTTATTGGTGTTGGGCGTCTCCAATGGAGGGGAGGCAGAGCGCTCCCCTCCTGCAGTATCTGCCATAGGCTGGTCAGTGGCCAGACCTGCTATGGCAAGCGCAGAAAGTCTGTGCGGCGGCGCCTAGGGTTTTGTTCTTGCTACTGCTGTGGGTGCGTTGCAGAGCTCTCATCGCTCGTTTTCCCTCTTCCAATGTTATTTTGACTCCTTTCCTTGCTTTTACTAGAACTGGGGGTATAAACACAACTTTCAAGCTTATCGAAATTCTTGTTCTTTGGCACTTCATTACTTTTCCTAGAAGGCTCACCTACATATCCAAGACCCGATTTGGTAAGTGGTGGTCTTTTACAACTTAGGATGCCATCCAAGACTTGAGAACTCTTCAAGTTCCTATTCAACTGATCAACTGCTTTCCTTAGAGAAATAATCTCTTCTTTTAACTTCTCACGGTCTTCCTCTTTCTTTTTCAGTTGACTCTCCATCACTCCTTCCATTCACTTTGCTTATTCTATATGATTTGTCATGGAGATGACTTCTTCATTATGTCTCTTCTCATTCTAATGTAATTTTACCTTAAGCTTGTTGAGATTTTCAAATCTTTCTTGTACTTGATGCTTTAAAAGGAAAATTTCTTCCTTTGTTTTTTCAAGGTCATGATCAACATCTTGTACCTACTTATGGAGTTCTTCATTTTATTTATTTTTAGCTTTCTTATATCTCTTAGAGCAGCCACAAGTTTTTCCTTGAGGTATGTTTTGACTTCTATTTCAAAATGCTCTTCATCATCACTCTCTTTTATTCATTTTTTGCTTTTATCTACCTCATTTGACTCTTGGTTATCTTTGTGCTCTATTTCTACAAGCTCTAAACCTGGTATAGATGACAAAAAGGTATATTCTTCTATATAGAGTTTTTGTAATCTTTTCTAAAGACTCTTGGTTGAGGAGCATTGACCTATCTTGTCTTTTACTAAATCTGATAGATTGTTCATGATCACCTTCATAGCTTTTGCATCAATTTCATTTGACACTTCTAAGCTTTTGGTAGTCACTGGTTCCCATACCTCAAAACATTGAGCCATAAAAAAGAACTCCATTCTATTTCTCCATGCCACATAGTTTGTTCCATCAAACGAGGGAGCTTTGTCAACCTTATCTACTTCTAATTTCATCACTAAGGAGGAAATATCTTCAGAAGGTTTGGAGCCTTTCTTTCTTGATTTTTCCATCTATGTTCCTTGGATCTACCTTCTAGCTGTTAGGTTGTGCTTGAAGGTACTGGCTCTGGTATCAATTATTGGAAATATCGAGAGGTGGCTGAAACAATATTTCTTTTACAATTGTTGTTTTATGTCAGTTAAGATCAGTTAGTAAAGCCAAAACACAAGATGTATAACAAAATAATAATTTTATTAATGAGAATTATGAGGACTCCCATCTTCCTTTACAACAAATCAAGTACAATAGCACTTTAAGGCTCCAACCTTAGACGAAGACTCCAATATTCAATTTCAAACTAGGCTCCAACCTATATTACACCAAGCTACAACTTGGTCCACTTGAGGATTCCAATCCTCTCAAATAATTTAGGCTTTGACCTGGTTTTCCACAAGGCTCTAACCTTGTGTGAGAACTCCAATCCTCTAGGGATCCAACCCTCTGCTTTAGTTCTTCAAAATGGTTTTAGTACTCCTTTAGGAATTCTAATATCTTCTTCAACAAGTCTTGAATGACATCTCCCACACAATCGTCAAAGAATGTCTCCAATAGGATCCAATAATGCTTCAAGGATTTCTTCAACAAGATTTCAAATCCTCAATAGTTGTTGAAAATAATTTTCTCCAAATGTGCTCCAAAGATGAAATTCAACTCAAACAAGGCATTAGCAGGTATCTCCAAAGCTCTTTATCTGCTTCAAATAATTTTCTACAAAGCTACATCATCAGTGCTTCAGGAATGCTGCTTCAACAATTATATTCAAGGGCAGTCCCGACTTCAACAACTGATCTTCAATTGCTTCAAGATTCCCTTCAATGATGCTCTGATAAGACTGCTTCAAGCTTCAATAATGATCCACTAGATATGCTCAAAAGGTGTCTTCAATGGTGCCTCAAGTATCAACACTATTGCATAGTTATGAATGCCATATGTTCAAGCTTGAGATCTCTATCAAGGATTCTGCCACAAGTTCGTGCTCCTTTGCCATTGGTCCATGCTTCAATCCTCTTGCCACAATCCAATAATATGCATAGGTCAAAGAATTCATGTCTTTGAGATATGCCACATTCAAGAGTCTACACATATTCCAAATATCAATGCCTTGAGATATGTCACAACCCAAAATATATAGTCACATGTTCAAGAATTTTTGCACAGGTAGATATCTTGTCAAATTCTAAGCTTTTATATCATAGATCCCAACTTCCTCTTCCACAGTTCCAAGCTCCCACAATTCAAGCACAAGTCTGAAAGTGTGGGGCTATTGATGCACAGTTCACAACCTTATGCCATAGGTTCGAGAATGCAGAGGTCAAAGGTTGCTTCACAGATATGAAAATATACAGATCCGAGCTTAACACATGTCGAACATTTACATGATAGATAACACAAGTCCAAATTGTTGTAGGATAGATGACACGGGTCCGAAATGATTTCCACAAGTCTGCACAAGTTCAAGGTAATATAACACAATTCTGAGCTTTTGTTCAATTCCACAGGTCTGAAGGAATGAGCCTTAGGCTTGAGATAGACCCATAGGTTCAAATTACATAGTCATTCCACATAGACGAGTTTTTAGAGATACCACAGAGAATTTCAAGGTCTGTTCTTCAACGAATCCCAAAATCCCATAGAGAAATAACAAGAGAAAAAGTTCCCACATTTTTTTGGGGCTCTTTCTTCTTACTTCTTCAGATCAGAGTCTATATTCTTATCTGTGCTTGATCGAATTTTATGGTGAAATGGAGGAGTCTTAGCACCCATTTATACTTGATCGACCATGATGAATAGACATATCCATTGAGTGAAGGGGCCGACCTGAGTTTTAAGGTTGACCTGAAACTTTTGTTGGTTTTTTTTGTTTTACTTTGGCAATGAACAATATTTTCCTTTGAAAATATTCTAGACCATGATTCTTATCGTCAACATAAACATCTCATGAACTTCATAAAAACTGAAGCATATTATCACATTCATTCTCCCACTTGAAGTGGCTACTTTCCATAACATTTCTGAGGTTTCATTCATATATCTATTCATCTTAAAGATACAAGTCACTACCCAAAGGCATATTGCAGATACATTCCCTTCTTTGTATATATGTCAACATTACCATCTTAGGCAAAAAAATAATGTTCTCAATTACAATGAGACTCCACAAGCTACAAATACAACTGCTAGATGTATGTGTTGTTGCATGATTTGATATGCTTTTGAGATGCTCTTGCCAAGTTCAAATAAGGCACATTTGATTTTCCTCTTTGTTGACTCCCAAGTAACTCTTCTTCCTTTGAGACACATTGTGTTGCATAAAGTGGCCTATAAGGGTGTTGGAATCTTTGTTACAAAATGATTTGTCCAGTTGCTCTGCCTCCCTTACTAATGGTGATCCAAACTGTAACTAATAGGAAGATAATTTTAAAGGACAATTTTGTATATGATAGAGCTCTTAACTGTGCTCAAACAAAGAAATTAATAATCACTTTCATTGATGAAAATAAACCCGCTATTCCTACCTCTAAATATGGTCGTTCTTTCTTTAAGAACATGTTTAAGATTTTTTTTCTTACAATTATATTATCAAATATCAATTCAAATTTCTTACTTCTTTACCATCAATAACAATGATAATGACATCTCAACATTCTCTACATATTTCCATTATTTAAACAATAATGTTAAATAAAACCTTTACAACATTTTAATATTCTACTTATAATTTATATTTTAATATTTTGTAATTTATCACTATGTGTCATATTTACATGATCTTAATATTCCTATTCATTTTTCCTTTACCATCTTGGATTTTTATTTATCCAAAGCCCATTTAAATACACTAATGATGATATAGAGACACATTCTCATTTATTTTTGCTTTTGATATTTTAAAAAATGCATGATGCACATTTCCATTCATTTTTCCTTTCATACATATAATTTCATTCACATTCATTTTTCTTTTCCATGTATAATTTCACGAGATTCACAACGTGGGTGGATTTATCATGAAGCACATTTTCATTTATTTTTGCTTTTGCTCTTTTACTCATCTATAATGCATATTATCATTCATTTTTCTTTCCAATGTATAATTTCAGGAGATTGATAATATATATGTTTGACATCTTTATTATTTATGTGCAATCGTTGATATCTTCGTCATCCTTGTGCAATGATTAACTACGTCAATAGTCTTGATATTTTCTTGAATGAATGTTAATGAAATTAATGTGGTAAAGGATAACAATAAATCAACTAAAAACTTAATGTTACGGAAATCAATGTTGTAAAGTGTTTATTTATTATACATTATTATGTTTGATGGTTGGAATTTTTTATTTTCTACTTATTATGTTTGATGGTTGGAATAATTCATTTTCTATTAAATAGCAATCAAGAATTGAAATCCACACATTCTATTAGATGTAGTATTATTGAAAGAAAATTATCAAAAATTAAAAATATATATATGTATATTAAAATTTTCTTATTAGTATACATACATGCATTTGACAATATTAGCAATAAACACATTTTCTAGTATTAATATTGTTCTAGTATTAATATTGATTTACATTTTTTAATGATATTGTATTAAATGACATCTAGTCTTGGTATTAATATGTAACATTTTAAAATTGACTACACTTTACTATTTAAACTATTAAATAAATGATTATAATTAATTACATAATTACACAAAGACTTTGCTTAATATACTTAGGTTTTCTATTTTAATTAAATTAAATATTTTTTACTGAAATATATTATTTTCCTATTACAAAGCAGATTGTTATAACTTTAAAGTTTTTAATATTATGATGGTCTTAAATATCTATGTGAAAATTTTTATTTATTCTCTTTCATTTCAATTTAACAAAAATAATTTACACAATATGTTAATTTTTATATGATTTATACTTGAAACTAATGCTTACTATAGTAGGTATATTTGGTTGAGTTGTTAAGATAATTTCTCAACAACCAATCTCCTTGTTTTGGAATCGGTTGATATCGCAAGCACCATAAATATGTGATGTATTTGTGTGATTTACATATAGTGTGATAGAACTTTTCCTTTGTGTGTGCATCTCTTAGTTTTTCTACTTGGTATCCGAGCTGGTAGCTTTGGGTTTACACTCCACATGTGGACCTAGGAAAATATGAGAGGTTGTGAATTGGTCCGTTCGCATGAATGGCTTGTTGTATGCCGCTGAATGACTGTACTTAATTTAATCGATTTCTAATGGAGAGTCACTGCTAATTGACATGTCAGAGTACCCTTTACTATCACCGCGTTCGATCGAATCCTCTAGGCACCTAGGACACCACTGAAGGGGCAACTAGGGAATATGACAAAGTTGTTAAAGTTCTGAAAGGACCCAATGCGAAGTTCAATTTCCCCTCACTCGACTTTGATTTCTTCATTGAAATTAGACCTCACAATCTCAAGTGCAACACGTAGGGCCGGAGCGTCACGCTCGGTAGGTGGACAACCATTCATTTAGTATCGACCTCAGTAATAACCACAAGCGTTCTCTCCGCTTAGAAAAGCTAACCACTATTATTACAAAATACCCACAACTTCAGCGATGCCACTGTAAGAATCCACAACTCCTTCTATTACATCAATCACTATAACACTGTAGATAGGTCAATTTCATTTTATTGTTTGCACCATGAATTTAGGCTTTCACTGATATTCATAGAGATTCAGCCTAGAGTGGACCTAGTTTACAGTGGAAGAAAATCATTTTTCTACCTTATATCTACGCTCTTTAATGAGGCCAATTTATGTTGGACATCGTGATGGTTGATTATGGTTTCACCGTTATTCATAAACATCCAACCATTGCTCGACATTCAGAAGCATAGAGGGGCATAAATACTTCACTTCTTGGGTTTGGTGGTGATGCCGTAATGGTTGCAACAATATAACCATTTTTTTAGTATCATAGGTATGATCCCGCATAGGACAACCCACAGAGGCATATATCCCCACTGATGAGAGCTAAGTCGTTGACAACAATCACTCTAATGGAAGCACTCAAGTCAGATTTCCAAGGGCGTGGAAATTAGACTTGATTGCATGACAACTTTGTTTACCTATTGCTTACAGAGAGAGAAAGGTAGATGTGGGATCCACTACAAAAGCCTTAAGCAATGGAGCCAGTGCATGATGTAATAATTTTTGTAGTAAATGTTTAAAAAAAAATATGGAGCAAATAGTGGTTGAGAAATTCAATGAGTCAATCTTTTATACATGGAAGGTTAAAGTCCAAAGAGTTAATGCATAAAAATTTATGGAGTTTAGTAAAAGGACAAGAACCAACACCCCAAGATCATAAACAATTAACTGATTGACTGAGAAGGGAATAGAAAGCTAAATCTATTATAGGCCTCTCTTTGTCAGACTCACAACTTCATCTTATAGACCTAGAAAAATCTTTTGCGTAAATATGGGAAAAGTTAAGCCAAATAGTTGGGGAAAAGGCTGTAAACGCCAAATTCACCTTGAAATTACAGTTATTCAAATTTAAGATGCACGAGGGGGTGCCATTTTCTACACATACAAATGATTTAAAATCACTCATAAGACAGTTGGGGGAAATTGAAATGACAATAGAAGATGAAGATGCTAAGGCTATTATGCTAAACAACTTACCTCCCAATTATGATAATGTTATTTTTACCATAAGTCAATTTTCTTCCAAATCATTAGATGAAATGGTAGCAACTCTTTTAGTAGAAGAAAAGAGAATGAAAAAAGTTGATGCAGACGACAACTCATACCTGAGATGGCACTATTCTCTAGGGGCAGGGTCCATAAAAACAAGAACTCGATTAAATGTTTTTATTGCTAAAAGCATGGTCATACAACATTGAATTAAAAGACTCGTGCCAAAGATATCTTAAATAGGAAATTAAAAGAATATGCTAACATAACTACTCTTGAAGACTTGCTAGAAGAAAACTTTGAGGACTTCTCAGATTATGGTAGTGAAGATGCATTTAATGTAGATCCTCTCAGACTCTTTTAAGCTATTAGCGATGTATGTTGTAAGTTCTATTTGGTGCAAAACCAATTAATGAACAATGTTGTATAATTTGAATTCATTGTTCTTGGCGCTCGAAAACCCTTGAACACATCACTAGTTTGGTTGTGTTTACACTGTTATGGTTTGTTGTTCTTAGTGCTTGGAAATCCTTGAACAACATCTATAGGTTACAATATGAGATCCATGTGTGTGAAACAGGTCAAGCTGTTTGATCATTTTTTGAACACATACAATATTTAGATCGTCTGCTTAGCAACTGATGGATAACCAAAAGTGAAATATCTGATAGATGATGATTGGTCCATAGGATGGTTCATTACTTGACAACTCTTATCGCGAAAGCCTCAACGAGCCGAGTTGTCAATATTGTTGATCTTGCAAAGTTCGTCAATGATGGTCTGAAGCAAGCATGTGTTAAATGGGGTTCAAGTGACAATTCGAAGTAGTGGATGAAGAAATAGCGATGTTCGCAAAGATTTCATAGTGGGCGTGAGTGTTGATGAAGACCAGTGAGACAGAGACCAGTTATATTGTTGTAATATGTATTCTTTATATTGTAATTTTTTTATTTATGCAATAATGTAAGTGTTAAAATGGGCACTTGAAACTAATGCTTACTATAGTAGGTAGATTTGGTTGAGTTGGTGAGATAATTTCTCAACAACCAATCTTCTTATTTTGGAATTGGTTGGATCTCACAAGCACCATAAATATGTGATGTATTCGTGTGATATACATATAGTATAATAAAACTTTTCCTTTGTGTGTGCATCTCTCAATTTTTTGTAATCACATGATAATATCTTAAATACCTATGTGAAAAAATTATACCTATTCTTTTTCATTTCAATCTAACAAAAATAAATTAGAAAATATATTAATTGTATATTATTTATAAATTATATAATTTAAGAAATTAATTTTACTTTATTAATTAGTAAATAAAATTTTATAATTTTTTTTTTTTCTCGGTAAAAAAACTAAATCTATTAAGAGAACGTATGGTACAAGGCAAAGTTACAAACAGGAGAAGCAAGAACAAAGGCAGTCGGAAAGGATTGGAAGTCCACCTCGGCTCCTAAGAGAGAGAAAGAAGAGATCAGTGCTGAGCAAGAAGAAGCAAGACAAACAAAAGAGCAGGGTCTGAACAGAGGATTCTACCCAACATGTACATAATCCACTGTTTTACATTTTTTCCTTTTCTTTTTACCAACTTTAACCCACTCAGGAGGGCTTTGCTGAGCTGGTATGATTTGCAAACTGGGCATAGCTGAAGGAGAGGTCTCCTTGTCTGAGTCTGAGGTGGAGGATTCATGGATCCTTTTCTGAGAGGCTGGTGTGATGGCCGAATCCACATGACCTGCCTGGGACGGATCCGGTTCCGACGCGGCATCCACACCTTCCTTGATCTCTTCCTCTTCATCAGAGCTGAAGTCAAAATCGTCCATGGGTGGCGGATCATGAGGCATCCAGCTTTTGGACTTCTGCTTTGTGTTGGCTTTCTTCTTTTGGACTAGCATCGAGGGACAAGAGCTCTGAAGGTGACCTGTATGATGGCAGTTCCGGCAACGAAAGGCTGTATTCTCGTAATCCAAGGTTTGGGTCCAATGAAAATCTCCAATTTTGAGATTGATCTGGTCCGGGAGTCCTTTGCTTATGTCTATCTCTGCACAAATCCTGGCAAAAGTGTATAGGCCCTTTTCCCCTCTAGAGATGTCTGTGTCTAAGAGGCGGCCTAAAGAGTTGCCAATCCCTTGGAATACTGCAAAGTGCCATAGATTCGCTGGGAGGTTTGGAAGTCTGACCCAGATGGGGAGTTTGGTAATAACTGCTGTAGATGGATCGAAATCTAGGAACCAAGGCGTGAGGAATAAGCCAGCAGCTCCCCAGAACCAAGGGCCACCAGTTAGGGCTTTTTGATAGTCCTCAACAAAGGAAAACACTACTATGAAAAATCCCTTTGAACATAGAAGGACCTTGCAGTTGTTGGTCCAGTTAGCGTGGAGCCATTGGTATAGGTCTGTTGTGCGTGGCCATAGCCCATTAAACCTGCAGATAATGCCAGATTCCATAAAATGCTGAGTTTGCTCATCCAGCCCAGGATGCAATATTTCTATAGAGGGGGTTTCCTCCAGTTTGTCCACTAGAAATGGCTTGGAAGCGTGAGCAGGATGAGCTGTTCCCTTAGGCAGCTTCGCATGGACAACGTCCTTGTAGGAAAACGCCTTAGCTGAGGATGATTGTCCTGTCGCGCCCCCTCTTAGACGAAGGGTAAGAGCAATAGAGGAATTTCTGATAATGTTGTAAAACGACAGGGGGTAAAAGTCCTCGAGTTGTTTACCTTCGTGGAGGAGTCGCTGAGCTGCAGAGGGGATTCCCAGCTTGAATTCTAGCTCTTGCTTGAGGTTTTGCACTGGATCCGATGCTCTCACCCATTGGAGAAGGGTTTTGCCAGAGATGAGCTTGATCAAGATCTGGAATGAGGCAGAGTGACCGGGGTTCTGCTTGCCTCTGCAGTTCTGAGACAACAGGCAGCTGGAGCTATGTAGGGTCCACCTTTCCTGCATTTGCCGCAGGGGAAGGAGAGGAGGGGAGGCACCCGTTGTGCCCACAATGGATGCCTCATAGCTGGTTGATTTCTCATTTGCAGCAACACTATGAATGCTTTCCGTAATTCCTGCTAGGCTGAGTTGAGGTAGGACAACCTCTGGAGGCTGCTTCGCACTACTGCTTTCTTGAGACCCACTCCCAGAAATCCATTCTCTTTGAAGTATTTTGTTGAACAGTGGCCACGCATCCTTCCTGCGCAGGCATTTTCCAGATATTCTAATACTAAAATTTTCTGTAAGCAGTTTTAAGTTTCTAATCATTGAAGGCCGCTCTGAGAGGAACCGAAACGAGAGAAATGGGACGAAAGGAGAAGCCCAGCTTCTGGCCCAAAGATTGATCTGGGAAAAAGGGACCGAACAAGGTATGGACATCATTACAGAAAATGAAAATGATCCTTCAGGTGTAGGGAACCTTTGCTGAGCCGCAATCAGGATGCGGCATTCGAACTTAGAGATGCATAAACCCTTGCTGGGCTCCTGGCAAGAGCCAACACGGGTGATCTGGTGAGGGACGCCGGTACTGAAGACCGCCTCTCTGTTGGCAGAAAACTGCTCCAAAGAAGCGCAGCGCAAGATCCACAGGACTGACCCATCACCAACAGGAACTGGACCTCGGGGGGGAAGCGCTGTGGGAAGGCTGCAATCCCAGGCTGCGAAGAGTTCAGAGGAAACGGAGCTGCTGAAACCCCCAGTCGCCGCCATCGTCCTCATCTCCGATATGAAAGCAATAAAATATTTATAATTATATATATATAATATATATATATATATATAATAATAATAATAATAATAAAATATAATAATAATAATAATAAATATTTAGTAAATATTAATATAAAAAATGAAAATCATCGACCTATGTTATGTGATTTCAATTCATTTACATTAAATAGTAAAATTATGATTTATAACTCAACACACATTTTAAGATGGTTGATAAAATAATATATTATTTATTATTTATTGATTACTATTATTAGATTTAAATTAACATAAAATAAAATTTAATTTAATAATTTTAAAATAAAAATAATAAGTTTATCTAAATATTTATAATTAAATTATGTATATAAATTAATTGAAAATGGTTGGAGTATATTTTTATTTTTTTTAAATTAATAATTTAATATGCAAAAATATTTAATCTAGTGAAAACTTACCTCCTTAAAGTAATACAACCATATATAGTTATCTTCATTGTTATTCGACCACTAATAATTAAACAATTATTTTTACTATTAAAAAATCAATATATATATTTTTATGCATATCCTCTTTAAAAAAAATCAATATATATTTTTTATACATATCCTCTTTATAAGAATTACTATATTTTTTTATACATATCCCTCCTTAAGAAAATAATAATTGTAAAATAAAACTCATTCCTACCCATGCTCCCCTGACATGGGTGCACAAAGAGATTTATTTTGACAGGCCATCACTCTCACCGTGAAAACTCATAGTTCATGGTTAATTTCTCTAGAGTTTATTCCCCACCTTTCTCAATTATGAGGAGGGATAATTTGTTGGCCAATTCAATTTGAGTTTTCGTTTCTCCAATTGAATTTATGTCCTTTTAGGCCGTGTCACGCTTCCTAACTCGATTTGAATTTCAGTTCCAAAAATCAGGTTTATTTCCTTGTCAGGATTTAATTTTCTTATTCACTATAATACGTGTGCACAAAATAAAAATTCAAACGTCACGTCCTCAGTGAATTCTCTGACAAAGTTGAATTCAAGTTTGAAACGTAAGTGTTTTCAATCGTCTTTATCTAAGCCTAAAGTTTGTACATCGACGGGTTGACGTTTAAATGATTCTCTAACCCAACTTGATTTGCTTTTATGATAACATTGGGGAAGAGAAGTGGTAGATCTTGTACGTTACTTTCCAAGTCACGTGTTTTGTCCGGACTTTACACCTCGAGAGCATCTATAAGCGACCTTTAATTTATTATCAAATCTTATAACTGTTATGATATTTAGTTTTTTATATTGGTTATATTGTAATTATCTTACAGTGAAAAATGTTTATGATTTTTAAAAATTTAAAAAATTTTATAGAGTTTATTAAAATTTTGAAAAAATATATTAATTATATTTGAATTTATTTTTTAATTTTTTATTTTTATTTTTTTTATATTTTTTTATATTGTATCAATGATATATATATACGCATCAAATTTAGTATTGATGAAAAACAATACACAATCAAATTTTCAATATTTATGAAAATTTCGATTTATATTATATAGATATATGTCACCTAATGTCATTATAGTACATACATCAAATTTCAATATTTATAAAAATAGTACATATATCAAATCTCAGTATTTATGAAAATTTTATGATTTATGATAACTTCATTTATAAGTAAGTGTGCCGAACTCATATTTGACTTTTAATTAATGTGTAATTTTTGAAAATAATTTCCAAAGTTTGCTAAAGTTTTTGAAATTTTTTAACAAGTACATTTTATCTTATGATATATTTTTTGTGGTTATATATATATGAAATTACTTTATAGAAAGATTCACTTTTATATATAATATTAAACACATATTATCTACTTAATATAACAAAAACATCTAAAATTATTATGTCACTACTCAAATAAAACATTCCAATGTTATAACGGGAAATATTTAACAAAATTTCTTTTAAGCGTTACTACTAAGGCTCCAATATTATTACAACAACTACAAAAAATCCAAAAAACACATTTGTGATTTTCTATCTCTTCCTATATCAATATAAACATATTTTTGAAAATGCAATCTAAGCCCTCCCTCTAAACTCTTGTTGCATTTGAGTCATTTCCTACTTTAATACAACTTATTTAGATACATGATCAATATTTGAGTTGAGTTACATATATATGAAATAAATAATAGAAATTGTTTTTTACCTTCATAAATTGATTTCTAATTGGAACTGATATTATAATCTCACTTTTACATTTATTGCTTATCTAATCTATTAGTAACTTGAAGTCTCCCCAAACGTATAAATATTTTCCTATTGTTTTTTACATAAAAATATAAAATGCCTAAAAACTAACTATCCCTTTACTAACAACACATTTCAAAATAATATAATGTATTGATAAGAAAAAACAATGTCCCCTCCATTATAAATCTTTATAGTTTTTTCTTATGCCCCTAAGTCAACATGCATTTTCATAATTAATTATGCATTCCTTTAATATTACATAATGTTTTTCTTTCAAACATTTTTACCTACATTTCATAACTAGCTTTATTTTATGATATGAAATATTTTCCTTCAATGATCCATAAATTGTTGTGGATATTCCACTGGACAATTCGTCACAATCGATTTGACAATAATAAATTAAAAAAATGATATTTACACTATTACAATTTATTAAACTTTAAGATATGTGGATTTAGCTGTAGTTAGTGCATGAATGCGGATATAAATTATGGAGAAAAGTAGAGAACGAAAAAATAAGCACATACATACACACAAGACACAAGATATGCTCTCTCGAAAACCCTTTTGCGAGAAAACCTAACTGGAAAGTGAAGCTGCTTTGCTCTCTTTCTCTATCTGGAAATATGGCTGCAGGTACAAAGAAGTAATACCTGTGGTCCGTGGGCTGATACATTGCACATATCCTCTGTGTGTGCTCTACCCCCTATCTCTCATGGCTATCTTTTCTTAGCTGTGGAACAAAATGCACTCAAAAGAATGGAACGCCTCTTCCTCCTGGTGGCCCGGTTATAACACAATGTGATAGCCTACTAGTGGTTAATTTTGACTACATCAACTCTTAATGATAGTTATAATATAGACTTTTCTATAGTCTTTTACATCAAAAACACGTGGCAAACACCTATTACAGAAATAATGGGGGCTGACTCGACATCCTCCCGAACTATAGGTGTGAAAACAAGAAGTTCAACTTTTGAGTGACATAACTTTTGCATAGAAACTCCAATTGACGCACTTCCTGCGCCGTTGGAAAAATATATATGTGTAGAATAAGAAGAAACGGTGTGGCATTTAAGTGGAAAAGGTTTACCCCAAAATAATGTAGTTTGATGTTTCAAAATGCTCCCGGAAAGTTTCAGACTTTGTTTCGCCAAACGAGGTCCCGCCGGTAAAAACAGTCCCGTGAGCTATTTCCTCCACTCTTTCCACTCCAAATGCATCAAAATGGATTAAAAATAAAATAATGATCCAATTCAGATGACACGTCCCCATTTTGGGAGGCTTTTGGTCCCCAAAATCTTTTATTAAATGAGGTGATGAAATTTTTCCTCCACCAACTGTCATGTTGCACCTGTCTTGTAGTTTTGGACCTCTTCTACAAAACTGTATCTTTAGTCAACTCTGCCTTAGCGTCTAATGTCAATTCCTCCACAAAAGGTAGGACCTGTTCCTCTTGTTGATCTTACAACTAGGGTCCTTTTTAACATTGGAAAACTAAGATGACCAAGATGATGATTGCATTATATTCTTCTTTTCAAGAGGACCAAAATCGACCTAAAGATTCCCCAACTTGGTTAAGCAGAAGTTAAGTTTTGAATTATTTTATTCATCCATTCATTATGGAATGGGTCAGCCCTAACCACTTGGGTAACTGCTAGGGTCATCCTCAACCCCAAGTAAACCCTCAAGAAAGCCTATAAAAGGAAGCAACCTCAAGCTCATTTCAACACACTTGATTAAGACATGTTTCTATTTTGTTTTGGCTCGCACAAGTTCGTTGGCAAAAGTTTGAACAGGGTTCAAAATTATAAGTGAAAGGTTCCCTCTCGGTAAGGGTTTTTTGGATCTCAATCGCTGGCACATAATTTTTTTTTTCATCCTCATTCACAGGCACAGAGTAGGCAAGAGAGCGACTCTGGCTTTCTGGTCGCTTAAAGACAGTTTAGTGACAAAGACTCTAGGTTTAGAGGCAGATTGAAAGGTTTCGATCCCGAGTCGCTCGCACCAGGTAGCCCTAGGAGCAACCCTCTCTTCTCGGTCACTCGCACAGCTCGACAAGGGTGCGAATTTAGTTTGTCAGTCGCTCGCACAACTCAGAAAGGGAGTGAATTTGGGTCTTTACAGTTCAGTGCCAGATTCACACGCACAAATACCTCATGGGAGTGACTCTTCAATCACAATCACTTGCATAGAGTATCCATGAGATCGACCCAGAATTTTCAATCACTTATAGACATTGTTAATGAGGGCGACCGAGTTCAGATCTAGGGTTTTGACATCTTGGCTTCAATCAACTTCAGTGATCTGGTAGATCTGAGTTTCTCTACTGTTATAAAAGATATGTAGATCTGATTTATTGTTATCCACTGCAAATCATATGTATTGGGCTCATTGTACTCACTGCTAAAATATTTTTATGACGATCTACTAAAGAAGAAGATTTGAAAGGGTTTCCCCCTTGCGGGGTTTTTCCCTGGTCTTGGACCAATCTACTATCTCTTATGGTTGCTCTGTTGTCTTCTTTATCACTACATATATTATTCTTTCTTCAGTTATGTTTATGATTAATTATACTACTAATAATTGGATGCATTGTTAATGAAAAGATAATTTGGGCTAAAGTAATTGATACAAAATTGAACAATAAGAAAATTTAACATGGTATTAGAGCTAAGGTGAAAGTCAAGCCCAAGAGAAGAAAAGTTTTGAATCCCTCTCCTTCAAGAAGCAGACCACCTATGTCATCCTCTACCTTCAAGGAGTATGAAAATTTGGGTGATGCATCTAACTTTTTTGCATGCAAAGTCAGATTGGAGATCATAGCTGGCAATAATGATGTGTTGGAATACATCCAAGGAAGAATACCCGAGCCTATAGAAAATGCTTCTGCTTCTCTCAAGAACAGGTACAAGAAAGGTGAGTCTAAAGAAAAGCAAATTATAGATGATGGTTTACAAGATAATTTACTTGCTTATGTTGGGAATTTAAGAAAGTTTTAAAATATGTATGACAAGATAACTGACATGTATGAAGTCAACAACCTAAATGAGATCACCATCTTGAAAGATAAACTCAAGGAAGTTAAGATGAACAAAGGGGAACTTGTTCAATCTTACATTATGAGGATCTCTCGTCTTAGAGATCATTTGTAGAGGGTTGGAGAAAATGTACCTGATAGGGAGCTAGCGGTTGTGACTCTTAGAGGTCTCCCCTCTATTTGGGAAACCTTCATTACTACAAGCAACGACAACAATGTTCTTCCGTCATATGATGAGATTGTTGGAAAAATCACTCAAGAATAATCTAGAACGATAGCAAGAGAAAGTATTCAAAATCATGAAGAAGGAGAGACGACTACATACATCACCCATGGTAAAAGAAAGAAGACAAGAGGAGGTTCATCAAGGAAGCCTCCTTCTCAAAATACAAAAAGAAGGAATGACAGATTGACATTTCATGTTGAATGCTTCAATTGTCATAAGAAGGGTCATTATGCACGAGAATATAATGAGAAAGGAAAGAGGCCACACTACAACACTAGAGGCAACTACAATAACAAAAGAAGAAAATACAACCAAAGAAATAATCGTGATAGAAGAGATGATAGAAAAATAAGAGACTCCTCAAGCGATCGTGAAGAATATCATCCTCCTCAAAAGAAGTCAAGGGTTCCCAGGTATGAAAGTAATGCTATAAATAAATTTGAATGCATTCTCATTTCTGCTCTTACTAGTTCTTCTCCATTGGATTCGTGGGACAGATGGTTGGTTGATAGTGGGGCCACTCATCATTTATCTAGTTATAAAGAAGCCCTCTTCAATCTGGTAGAGAGGGATACTAAGCTAATTATCATTCTTGGAGACAACTCTACCCATCCTGTAAAAGGTTTTCGGTTCGTTAAATTTTAGCTAAATTCATGGGAATCAATTCAGTTGCATGATTTCATGTATTTCCCAGGATTAATGAGGAATCTAGTATCTGTGTCTACATTGGAAGGCAAAGGGATGAGGGTTGCCTTCATCAAAGGTAAAGTTCTAACCTGGCCCGCTAATTCACCTATGCGAGATGCCTTCACAATAGGGTCAATATTTGAAGGACTATATAGGGTCATTGGAAGACCTCTCCTTGCATTGGTTCATAATACCAATCATTTGAGTGAATTATAGCACCGTAGACTGACTCATCTTCACTATGATGCACTTCCGAAATTAAAGAAATTGGTCTCTGGTATTCCCAATGTTCAGGCTCATCATGATGGAGTTTTTCAAGGTTGTGTAAGTGGAAAGAAAACAAGGGGATCACTTCCCTTTACTAAGAACCAAACTCATGACATCCTTCATCTCATCCATTCTGATATATGTGGTCCGATGCCTAGACACTCTGTTGGTGGTCATCTCTACTACATTACCTTTATCTATGACTTCTTCAGAAATACATGGATATACTATCTTAGGCACAAGGATGAAGCATTTGAAAGATTTCAAGGAATTCAAAGCCTTGATCGAAAATCATTCGGGAAAGTGAATCAAAGTCTTCAGATCCGAGAATGGAGGAGAATACATGTCAAAATAATTCATAGCATTTTGCAAGAAAGATGGAATCAAGAAGGAAACAATTATTCCATATACTCATGAACATAATGGTTTAGCCTAAAGAAAGAACATGTCTATATTAGAAGCTGCTCGTGCTATGCTCCATGATAAAAATGTGCCAAAGTTCCTTTGGGCCTGTGGTGAAGTAAAATTCTAAGTGCGGATGCAAACAATTCCTCTAGCCCGACAATGGGTCTAACCACAAACAAGAAATTCTATGGAAGATTTCCTTAGGTTAGAACCAATTAAGACGACCTACTTCTTAGTATTCTTATCCTATTTGGTGATGACCTTGCTTGCTTACCCCAACTATCTCCCGTTTCCTTCTTTGAACATCTGAAACAAGTAAACAAAAACAAACAACAACCGTGATAATAGACAAATTGTAATTCAACCTAACAAGTCAAGAAGCATTAAGCCATAAACATGTGAGATGACACATTATGTAGGAAATCAATCAATTGTTGCATATGTATTAAATTAAGAAGAGATTACAACCATTGTCTGGGCGTTGATGTTCTCCTCCGACAAAACCAGGTTCCCACACACTTCCGTTAGAATTCCATGATGGCCTAAACAATGATAGTTTTAAGGCTCTTCCCTTTAGTCTTCACACTAAACCAAATTCACACTTCTCCCTCGCACACAACTAGAGAGCTACAACTATGAATATCTTGTTGTTTACTCCAAACTTAATTAGCACTAGCATACCAACATTAACACTAGCTTGTGCTTGGGAAAAATGGAGGTTTATATAGCATGAATGGATGGGAGATGGTTCCTCTTCTCATGGGAGAAGGTCTTATCTCTTGAGATAGTTCCATCCTAATAGGGGAAAGGAGCCCAAACTGATATCCTCGACCCCATTCGGTCCAGCCATTTACCAGACTTCAGTTACGAAGCTTCAGCTCCTTATTTAAAAAACTTTCCAAAAGGGGATCAACGCTACTGGAACAAGGCTTAGTCGCTCCGATTGGCGCTAGAGACAATTCTAATCCCTGCATATCGGCGTGAGGAGAACAAGGGTCATTAGCGTTGGTCTTGTAAACTAGGAAAAACAAAAGATTTTTGGGAAACGATGCAAAAGGGAATTGTTCTGCTCATGAAGAGGGACACAATGGGAGTTTCTTCATGAAGGGAAAGAATGTAGGGTTCACTATAGAGGTCCTCCAGGATCAAGGAACGAGGAGTACAGGGACAATGACAAAATGCTGTGTAACAGATGCCCCCCTAAAACGTGAAGGCCAAACTAGAGTGAGGGGTGAAATGATTTATGAATCAGTGCGGGGAACCAAAGTCTGTTGTTGGAAAACCTGGAAGCAAGTACATATACATATACATAACTGAAAACTCTATCAAATGATACATGAATTGTGGTATGGATGCAGCCATCCAGAGAAAGATCATGCAAATGGATTCAGGTATGGGCGCAACCATCCGATAAAGAGGATCATATCGAAACGAAGGTATGGTCCTAGCCATCTAGTAATGAGAAGGATCACATATGACAACTCATGGTATGGTCGCAGACACCCATCTGAAAGAGACATGCATATCAGGACAATCATGTCACACCGCCTTGCAACTTGACTTTTGTAATCTGAGCCTAGGGTCTTGCACTCCAACACGACCCGATCAAAGTACAAATTCTAACATGTGAATAGATGTGTTGAAGTTGAACATGCTAGAAAATCGCTTGATTACCAACCAATGATGTGAACTATTAACAAGTGCGAGAGAAACCACCAATAATGACAATGGTCCTCAAGGTACTATCAGCATAATTCACGAAATGTGAATAAAGGAACTGAAGTTGAACACTCGTGAAATCACCCAATTGAAAGCTAATGATGTGAACTTGTTGTCGAGTGCTAAGAACTTGCCATTAGGGCATGCAAGCTCTATGGTACTCGAAGGGAGTCTCTCGGTCAACTTCTTCGATAATGAGCTGAAGTTGACAAGAAGCAACCATGTCGAAGGAGGGTCATAATGTAATCCACATCATCGACATGAGACAAAGGGATACATAATGATTTTGGATGATATAGAGAATCAGGGGTAAGTGTAACTGCAGAAGGACAACTCTTGAACATATCAACGATACGACTGGAAGTTTGGCAGCTTTTGGACCCATAGGATCGATGGTCATGATGATGTCTCAGAGATCAAATGGAAGGCAAAAATAAACAGACCAACCCAGGAAGGTCAACGATAAAAAGGAGGATATCCCAACCCGACACGAAGCAGAAAGTGTCATGTTCAAGAGTGAGCTGCTGACACAACTGATTGAATTTCCAAATTTTCCCCCACCATTCCTAGCAATCTTGAAGGGGATATCATATGCTTGCATTGTAAGTCCATCCTTCGGATGAATCCGACCTAGTAAGTTTAATGAGCCATAGGAAGGAGAAACTCATGTTCGTCATGGTGACGAATTGGATGTCGTTGTATGTTTTAACGAGTCTGACAAAGGTGTAGCTTGATATCTTTTTCATATTTAGAGAGTTTGAAAAAGACACAGAAAATAAAACTCCACATGGTCCCTTTTCGCACATTTGTGTCTCTTGATCTCGAAAAGGTAGAAAACGATACTTGAGAGAACTACTTGACCATTTCAATCAAGGAGTACCTTTTTCATAAATAGTTCATCCCAATCCGAAAAATGGGTAAAAGTATAATGGGTAAACGACGTTTCGTAGCCTTTAACGAGTTCAAATGACAAGAGATCGGCAATCTTTTTGTGTTTAAAGAGTTAGAAAAGAGCTAAAAGGAGACCCCCCATTTTTATTCTCTTTAACGAGTCAAAAAGGGAAAAATACTTGGCGATATTTTCATCTTTTATGAGTCATAAAAGAGCTTAAAGGTGACTCATCCTCGAAGAACGAATGGTATAAAGGGTAGCAACTGGTTCTGGTTATGGTGGAACTGCTCAAGACATGAAATGGTCAAGAGGCTAGTTAATAAAACCACTCATTTTTGCGGTCTCTCAAGAAAGGCAAAACAACCAAGTGAAAGCATATGATCGGCCAAAGAGATGGTGGCGATGGAATGAAACAACCAAGCTCATCTAGCAGAAATAAATTGATTAAAACAACAATCACGAGATGTAAATCAGGCATGGGACCATTTTTACACAAGCTCGAAGCATGGAGAACTCTGCTTGGATTTAGTTTCATGTTTACACAAGATTGAAACGAAAAACTATGCTTGAGATAAGTTTGCATGCCCTCGGCATAATGACTCAATCGAGGTACATGCCCCCCAAGCTTAATTTCAGTCAACTAGGTGAATGGAATGAAGGTTCACTTTTGAGATCTTGGAAAGACTCGACTGGGATTTTATGAGATCGTAAGAAAATAATTGATTTGGAAAAGGGACTTGCTTCATTTTTTAATGAGGTTGACATAGTAAAAGAACTATCCTCGAGACCCTTGTTTCATTTTTTAACAAGCTTGACACAAGACAAAGAACTGTGCTCACCCTTAGTTTCATTTTTTAACGAGGTTGACACAAGACCAAGAATTCTCCTCACACATTGTTTCATTTTTTAAAGAGGTTGACACAGAAAAAGAATTATCCTCGTGACAACTAATCATGGACCATATGAGAACATGGCTCCGAAGAGGTCCTCACTAGATGGGAGAACTATGCTCTGGGAGGAACACATGTCAATTGGTACAAATGACAGATCAGGTTCTAATGCCCCCAGTACATAATGTACTATACCATATGTGTGATCATCAACATATGTGGAGACGGAATGGGTAGCCACATAATTGACTTGTGGTGGCAAGGGTATTGCTTGCAAACAAGAACCAACAGGGGATGATGGTTGCAAAGGAGGCACCTGGTGACCAATGAATGATAATTGATCAATGGTCACTATTCACCCTTCGTGTGGAAAACAAATCACGCGAAAAAGCGAAGAAACAAGAGCTCCCATGACATAGACATAGTCACGTCTAAGGAGAAGATTGAAATCTAAGGGACCTTGGACTACCATCACGTCTATATAGACGGTCTTTCATCCCAAAGTAATATGGAATTTTAGAAGGATCCCTAAGAGTTGACTGGTTCCTTCATTGAAAGCCAATCGATTTTGGTGAAATGCACAAGCTGTGGGGAGCCCAAATCTTACCAAGTAGTGGAATACATGATGCTAACAGATGTGCCTTCATCTAATATAGTGCCATGTACTACCATATTATAGGCTTGTATTGTGATCTAGAAAGGCACATGAGATGGGAGGCGGAAAGCAGTCAATAGACCCCAATCGAAAGAGACGATAGAACTAGTTGGTGGGGCTATCATATGATTACTCCCATGCTCCGCAGGAATAGAAAAAGGACTCTCTTGAATAACTGGGAGGGGAAGGTCACTCTTTGATTCATGAGAATATGAGGAGACGAGAAGAACATGAGCAGTGTGATCACCACTCTCTTCAGGAACAGAGTGAACGACTGAAGGTGGAGCTAAGTCGACACTCTTTTTGACCAATGGTTGGTCGGGAATAGACACAAGGGAGTCACGCTCAAGAAGAGAAAGACTGAAAAGATATGAATTCAAGTCAATCTCTTTACCAACTGGGAGAGAGTTAGAAGAAAGCCTCTGATAACAAAGAAGAAGTTGGGGTTGAGGAGATGTAAGGTTTTCCAAAACTTTGGATGCTCTATCCATAAGAGGACAAAGGTGAAGAAGATGCTCTCCTTCACATAACCTATAGGGGAATCTAATATTTCCCTTCTTCTTACCATCATTAGCTAAAGGTGTAACATCGACATGATCTCCAGGGGTCGACGGGGATGGTCGATTCAGGTCTTGAGACCATACCTCTAAGACTCTTGGAATGCCAGGATAGTCTCGAAGGAGATGGTCACCCTTACATAAACTGTAAGGGAATTTTACCTTCCACAAAGGATCAGAAGGTTTGTCGAAGGGAAGTGCATTTAGAGTAATAGCTGCACGGTTGGCCTCTCGCTTATCTGACTTCTTCTTCTTTGTCTTCTTCTTCTTATTCTTAGCCTCCTGGTTACTAGATTTGAAACTTTCACCGGGAGAAGTAGAAGAAGAGGGTGAAGAAATGGGGAAGAAGGCGAGGGATCAACCTTAGAATCATTGTGATGTGATTCAAATGAAGGAGATGTTTAGGTAGGAGTTAGGATGCTCGGGACCACCGAGGTTGAAAAAAACTAGACAAGTAAACCAATGGTTAACCCAGGAAGGGACAAAATTGCCATATAAGGAGTGCCAACGTTTCCAAAAGAAGGAAAAGGACCAAGATTCCCATCTGAGGGGGATCCTTGACTGGTGGGACTCTGGAAATGTTGCCATTGGAATCGACCCTAAATAATTACTAAGGAAGATAACTTTAAACAAGAATATTTCGTGGGTAGTTAATTTTAAGACACAAGCAAAACTTTGCCTTTTCATATTTTAAGAGTCGAGAAAAGGACGAAAGGTGACTCTAGTTGCTTTTTAGATTTAAAACGAGCTCGAAAGGACATGCGCTCGACGATATTTTATATTTAGGGAGTCAAAAAGATCAAAATAACTACTTAGGGTACTCTAGGCATAAAGGATTACCAGGTAACCATGAACTGCAGAATACCTCCTGACGAATCGAGAAGTACGAGCATGCAATATCCCCGAATGTTGCGTTTGGTGTATCGTGTTTACAAGGCAGCAGACTCAACTTCCAACGAATAAAGGATTACAGACCTAGAGGGGTCTTCCTTTATATACATGATGGTACGGGGAGCACAAGTATGTACTAGCATTGTCTAATGCTTGCATGGCATTCAGATTCAACTGGTCAAACAAATACCTTAACCCAATGTGATCACTCATAAGCACAAATCGCTTGCCATAATGATAGTGCCTCCACATATTCAGTGCATGTATAATCACTGCTAACTCAAGATCATGTGTCAAATAGTTTTGCTCGTGCTTGTTTAGTTTCTGGGACTCGTAGAATACCACCTGTCCATCCTTCCTAAGGAATCCACAAAGCCCTCTCTTGCAAGCATCCATGCATACCACAAATTCTTTGTCCGGATCTGCAATCTGTAGTACTGGTGCATGCATCAATAACTGCTTAAGTTGCTCAAAGCTAGCTTTACACTCCTTTGTCCATTCAAACTTCTTACCTTTCCTTTGCAATGATGTAATGGGATAAGAAATCTGTGAGAAGTACCTGATGAACCTTTGATAATAGCTTGCCAGACCCATGGAAGATCTCACCTCATCCACATTCTTAGGAGCTACCCACTCCATGATGGCCCTTACCTTCTCTAGATCTACTGCAATTCCTTCCTTGGAGATAGCATGCCCCAAGTAGGGTACCCTAGTCTGAAAGAAGCTACACTTGCTAAGCTTAGCATATAACTGATGCTCTCTCAACAATCTCAATACTGCTGCTAAGTGCTCGATGTGCTCTTCGTCATTTTTAGAATATGCTAGTATACTGTCAATGAACATAATAACAAACTTATCCAAATATGGATGCAACACACTATTAATCAAACACATGAATGTAGTTGGAGCATTAGTTATGCCAAATGGAATAACAAAAAACTCATAATTCCCATACCTCGTCCTGAATGCAGTCTTGTAAATGTCCTCCTCTTTGAGGCGTACTTGAGGGTATCCAGATCTCAAGTTAATCTTCGAGAACACTGATGCTCCCTTTAGCTGATCGAACAAGTCATCAATCCTTGGCAAAGGATATTTGTTCTTGATAGTCACTTTGTTCAACTGCCTGTAATTAATGCATAATCTGAGGGTACCATCTTTCTTCCTCACAAATAAGACCGATGCGCCCCAAGGTGATAAACTTGTTCGAATGTATCCCTTTTGCAACATTTCCTTCAGTTGCAATCTTAACTCAACCAACTCAGGTGTGTTCATCCTGTAAGGTGCTTTAGTTACTAGAGCTGCCCCTGGAACTAACTCAATAAAAAATTCTACCTCCCTGTGACGTGGTAAGCCTGTTATGTCCTCAGGGAATACATCCTGAAACTGCTGCAACATTGGATATCTGCTCAACAAATCTGCACCCTCAACCTCCTTACCCTTATCAATATAAATGTGTACTACAAATAGCTTGCACAAACTTTCTGTGGCTGCGCTTTGCTTGCATAGTTGTCACCATCCTAACTGATTTGGCCTTCTTCTTACCTTGTAAGACTCTTGGTTGTCCATTGTCATCAACACCCTCAATAGCTTTGCCATAGAAGCCAACCTTGGTGCTATGTAGATACAACCAATCCATCTCCAACAACATACTATATGATCCCATCCGTAACACATTCAAATGTGTTGTTGTAGGCATACCATTTAAATCAAATGTGCAAGCTCTTACCCAATGATGAACTCTCTTCTTTGTACCTGTAACCAACTGAACTAACCAAGACTCTGCATGCAATTCCTTATTCAAACGACACTTATCTACCAAGTCAGGACTAACATATCTATAATTAGATCCAGGGTCAATCAAAGTAGAAATAACTTGATCACAGAGCTTACCGTCCATCTCAATGATAGATGCCTCGTGTTCTGCCTATCTATTGTCCATTGTTGCATATGTTAGTTTTTGGTAGCATCGGATGTTCTCCAGCCATGAAAATTGGTGGAGAGGTTAAGGCACATGAGTTCTAAAGAACCCAAAAACCGTTTGGTGAAACTCCACCCAGATTTTATTTTATTAAAATAATCAATTTTTTTAATGGGGTCCCTAAGTCTAAACTTAAGAAAATTAAAGTATTAATGGGCATTAATCAAAATATGGGTGAGAATGATCTAGAAGGTGGATCAAGTCAAGATTTAATCTAGCCGTTTATTAGAGACTTAATCTTGATCGATGACGTCGCAACGGAAAAAGTATAAGAAGAAGGCTTGGGGTTCATTTGTACACACACAAAGAGTTGACAAGTCAGTTCGATATTCCTAGGGCAAGGTTTGCTAAGGAATTTGAACAAGTGATCAAGCGGTGAGGATCAGAGGCAGTACTAGAAGGAAGTGATTTCTAGTTCTAGTGAATATACTTTAGAGAAGATAGTGAAGGATCAAAGAGTCAGCGCAGTGGCAAGGAGGGACAATGCAACAACTGGAGAATGTTGACGCAAAATTGATGGAGGATAGCAGGAATCGATGCCATAAATTACTATGGGTGATTGGCAGGAGAAATCTTGATTTCTCAGCAGCAGAACTAACAACAGTTAGGATGATGTAGTCAAATGGAGTCTCCACATAGTGATTGCGTAGGCTCACACAAAGACTATGCAGTGGGTCATCCAAGAGCTAAGACCAGTGTAGAATCTCTAGACTTAGTGTGAGAAAATTATCACTATTTATCTATCAGTTATCTTCTCTGAGTGGATTGCCATTTTTCTCTGGGGCATCCAGATTGTATTCAGAAATTTACTGCCAATAATAGAAACCCTCAGATTTGCTGCATTGGTTTTCCCGCATTAGGTTTTTCTCAGAAGGATTGTAGAAAAAACAAGTGTGTCAATATGATTATTTATATGATGGTGTTTCTTTTTCCCATTTAATTTTTAGTTCTTAATTTGTGAAATCTGCAACTGAATTTATTTTGATATTTACTGAAACATTGGTAAATAACTTATTATTGTAAATAAGTAGGATAAACAAGTCAATCACTGCAGAGAAATTTTCCCATGGTATCAGAGCAAGGTTCAAGAAAGATGGTAGCAAATAAAAAGAGCATGGAGAATAGTAGGGATCATAATATTTCCAAATTAGCTTCCAGGATGGAAGAGGAATTTGCTTGCTTATCGAGTTTTGCATTAGCCAAGGATTGGTACATTGATAGCGAGGCTTCAACTCATGTGACTGGAGAACGAGAATATTTCTTGAGCTATCAGGAGGAAAAGATGAACTTCCAAATCACAATGGGCAACAGGATGAAATGCAACCCAGTAGAAAAGGGAACTGTTACATTCCAGACAATATTAGGAGATAGTCTTCAGGCCACTAACATACTACATGTGCCAGGTATGGGAATGAATTTGATTTCTCTATCTCAATTACAAGATAAAGGATATGATGTGTACTTCATTGGTAACAGAGTATATGTCAAGCATCCTAAGTGGAAAAATAGGGCCCAGATTAGAACTCGAAGCAACATGTTATACAAGTTGCAACTCGAGTCTCTTGTGGCACTGATAAGCAATAATGTCAGTGGAGAAAAAGACTTAAATGAACTGTGGCATAGAAGGATGGGGCACTTACATCATGGGGCGTTAAGGATGCTCAAGGAAACTATTACGGGAGTTCCAATGCTTACTACCAAGCATGATGGTACATGCAGAGGCTCTATACTAGGCAAGTACGCCAAAGCAACTTATTCCAGAAGCAACAATAGAGCTAAGAGTGTATTGGGTTTAATACACATAGACATCTGTGGTCCAATGTCTATAAGAACTATAAGTGGTGTTCAATATTTTGTCACCTTCATAGATGACCATTCTAGGAAAACTTAGATTTATTTCTTAAGAACCAAGGATGAGGTCTTCGATCGGTTTAAGGAGTTTAAGGCTCTAGTGGAAATTTTGATAGGAAAGAAGATCAAAATATTGCGCTCAGACAATGGTGGAGAATACACGGATAAAAAATTCACAGATTTCTACGCAAGCGTAGGGATCAGAAGAGAGTGGAAAACACCTTATAATCCAGAGAATAATGGAGTCGTAGAAAGGAAGAACATAACTATTGTTGGAGTGACAAAGGCAATGTTATATGATTAGAATCTGCCCAATTTTTTACGGGAAGAAGCATGCAACACGACTGTATACATTCAGAACAAGACTCCTCATAGGGCTTTAGGAAAGAAGACACCAGAGGGTGTTTACAGGGAAAAGAAGTCAGAGGTGAGTCACCTCAGGATATTCAAAAGTGTGGCTTATTGTAATATTCCAAAATAGAAGAGGAGCAAGTTAGAGTAGATTGCTGAAGTTAGATATCTAGTGGGTTACAACGAGACTTCAAAGGCGTACCAAATCTACATTCCGAGTAGTAGGAAGATTGTAGTGAGGCAAGATGTAAAGTTCATGGAAGACAGAGCTTTCAGGAAATCTCGAGAGATTCCTTTTGAGAATAGGCTGAGGATGTTCCTCTGGTCCAACGACAAGGATTAGATATACTAGGAAGACAAGTATCTGGTTCAAGCACTATAACCAGTACTAACATCTCCTCAGGAGAGGAGGAGCCAGGAGTGTCACAACAAGTGTAAGAACAGGAAGAGGAACATATGGAACCTCCCACCACTAGTGGAAGAAATAGCCGAGAGGTACAACAGACTCCGAGGGACATAGAGGAATTCATTGGAGCTCCTAGAGCCGAGAAAAGGCAACGTAGAAAACCTGATAGGTACTAAGCATTGGTGGCTTGGGTCGAAGAAACTTCAAGTTTTCGAGAAGCTGTACAACACCAGGTATGGGTGGATGCTATGGTAGAATAGTACAATTCTATTATGACAAACGATGTCTGGGAAATTGTACCAAGACTAGAGAACAAATCAGTTGTGGGTTCGAGATGAATCTACAAGATCAAGTATGTTGCAGATGGTGTTTTGGGAAGTTTTAGTGTCTACGGATAAATGCTTAAACCCCTAGACTAGTAGCTAAGTCTAGAACAATAGTGCGAAGAATTCTCTACTTTTTCTATGATCAATAGATTAAATAAGAGGTAAAGAAGCCTACCTGTAACTTTTGCTTACTCCTTATCTCCCTTGATCAATTCTGTCACTCCTCTCCGTACTTAATCCGCTTGAAGAGTACCTGCACATAGACAGAAGACAAAAACCGATCAAAGCATATGCTAATGATCTATTGATTAAACATAGCATGGAATCAAGTACATGATACACATATGAAAGCATAAATGAATAACACAAGCTTATGGAAAAAGCTTTGAACACTTTATTAGTAAAAGGAAGTGTTACAACCCAATTTTCTCTATTCAGCATTACTCCTCCAGTTCAATCCCATCCTCTCCTCATAACAAGAAAGACATTTTTACATCATTATAATACTTGAAATCAAATCAAGTCTCATACTAACAACATCTCCCTATAATTCAATAATTTCCAGCCCCTGATCACTTAGATGAGTGGTCTTTTTACATGTGAATGAAGGAAGTTATGCCATAAATGGTGATAACAAATGCCCTCCCAAACTTAGGATTTAGTTCCATGGAGGAAGGGATAAAGGGATTGATATTCCTTAACTCCCTTCCTCATTCAAATACGAGCTCAAAGGAGTAGATAAACTTGGGAAACTTCTAGATGCATCTAATGGATAAGAATATTCCCAAACCACAATGCAATTTCGCTCAAATTCGCCCAACGCAGGCCAAATAGGGCTCAAGTGCACTGCATAGCACCCTATCAGTGTATGGTTTGCATTGTAGTGCACCCTAATGAAGGCCTGCCTGCACTGATCTTCTTAGAGGCAGTTTTTGGATGATTTTAGTCATGAAACTTCTTGGGAAGTTAGGCATTCTGATGGTTGACTTCTTTAGGGCATGTAACAACTGAATTAGGGTTTGATGGGCCCTAATAGTACTGATCTGTAGATTGGGGTTGATGTGCCCAAATGGATCTGTAATAGTTGTCCCCTAAAGCATGAAGTCGTAAATATGTATGTCAAGTGAATTGCTTTATCATGTGGAGAGGAGGTTTCGAAGCGGAAGGTGACCTGCATCAATTACAATACATATATCATGATAATTTGATTTTTCTCATGAACTTGTTGAGGGAAGGCATACCCATGCTCAGCTTATAAACTTTCATTACATGTACCAATATAGTCATCTAAAGATATTGACACATGAATGGATGACCATGAATTTAAGGCCATTGTAAATTTGATTTAGTACTCCTGAAAACATCGCAGCCCGGATGGATGAAACTAGATCTGGGGTCTTCAATCTCATTCAATCTTTCGCTCAAGTACAAGTCTATCCATGTGAATAGATGATCTGAAGTCGAACATGGAAAGGCATCGTCTGATTACCAACCAATGATGTAAGTTGTTAACAGACGCAAGAGGAATCACTGATAATGATAATGACCCTAAAGGTACTACAACACATTTCGCATGGTGTGAATAAATGATTTGATGTCGAACACCATACAAAGTCTTTCGGTTGAAGGCCAGTGATGTCAACCTATTGCTGGAAGTGAGAAATCTGCCATTGATGTATGCAAGTCTCAAGGTACTAAAGGGGTGTTTCTAATTCAACTTCTTGGATGATGTGCTGATGTCGACAAGAAACGAGTCAAATGATTTTGGAGATGAAAAATCAACTGACGACAAAAGGTTCAGGAATGGTGGTCATGAAAATGAAGGTTTACGGTATTGCAAAAGATGAAGTTTGAAATGGATGACTTCTCTTGAACATGTCGGCGACACTAAGATGATTTGGTAGCATTGACCCAAAACAAAGTAATGGATGGTATGATAGACCAATGGTGTGATAACCATCAAGCTGAATGACCTAGCCCACATAGTCACGGTGATGAGGTGAAAGTGTCGTGTTCAAGAGAGACTTGCTACCATAAAGTGTTTTCCCCTTTTTCCAATTTTCCCTAGTCATCGCTGACCATTACCTCTTTATTTTTTATCAAGCTTGAGGAGGATAACATATGCTTGTTGTATAATTTCACCCTTCGGGCGAATCCATCTTTATTTGATGCTTTAACGAGTCTAGCAAAGGTGAAACTTGGTCTTGTCTAGATGGACAAGTTTGTCGCTATTTGATGTTTTTAACGAGTTTAACGACAAAGATAACTTGGTCCTTTTCATGTTTAGAGAGTTTTAAAAGGGACGAAAAGGAAAATCCACGAGTTCTTTTTTGTAAATTAATCTCTCAAGTCTGAAAAAGCGTAAAATAATAGAAGAGAGATATCGTTTCCAATCCGTTAACGAGTTGGAAAGGGCAAGCGCTCGTTAATCTTTTCATATTTGGAGAGTCTGAAAAGAGCTTAAAGAGGACTCCATTTTGAGGAACGAGTGGTGTCTAGGATATCATCTAGTTCTGGTGATGTTGGAACTTCTCAAAACATGTTGCTTGATGTGAAGAGGTTGGTCAATAAGACCACTCATTGCAATTGTTCCTCAAAAAAGGTAAAACAACAAAGTGAAAGCATATGATCGACCAAAGAGATGGTGATGATGGAATGAAAACAACCAAGGCTCATCTGACTAAAGAGGCTGATAGAATGGCAATCACGAAGGTTAAAAAATGGAAATGGGTTCATTTTTACACAAGCTTGAAACGAAAAACTATGCTTGAATTCAGTTTCATTTTTACACAAGCTTGAAACGAAGAACTATGCTTGAGATTGGTTTGCATGCCCCCAACATGATGAAAGGGAGAGTATCTTGTAACCAGATGGAAGTCGCTATGGTGAGCAGGATGATTATCCAACACCTTTTTGGCTTCGTCCAGATAGGGACAAAGGTGAATGGGGTGATTCCCTTCACATAACCTACAAAGAAACTTAACTTTACCATTAGGTGCATGCCCCCCAAGCTTCATTACATTCACCTAAGTAGACTACTCATGGATATCAGGTGGATGGAGTGAAGGTTCATTTACGAGATCAAGTGAAAGACTCGATTGGGATTTTACGAGATCTACTCAAAGACTCGACTTGGAACTTGGGACCTTGTTTCATTTTTTAATGAGCTTGACACAAGACAAGGAACTCTGCTCATATTCCTTGGTTTCATTTTTTAATGAGGTTGACACAAGACCAAGAGCTATCCTCATGGGGCCTGTTTCATTTTTTAATGAGGTTGACACAGTAAAAGAACTATCCTCATATTCCTTGTTTCATTTTTCAATGAGGTCGACACAAGACCAAGAACTATCCTCATAGACCTGTTTCATTTTTTTTAATGAGGTTGACACAGTAAAAGAACTATCCTCATACCCTTGGTTTCATTTTTTAATGAGGTTGACACAAGGCAAGGAACTATCCTCGTATCCTCGGTTCATTTTTTAACGAGGTTGACACAAGACAAGGAACTGTCCTCATGGGCCTGTTTCATTTTTTAATGAGGTTGACACAGTAAAAGAACTATCCTCATGGGAACTGTTTCATTTCTTAACGAGGTTGACACAAGACTAGGAATTATCCTCAATTCCTTGGTTTCATTTTTAAATGAGGTTGACATAAGGCAAGGAACTATCCTCGTAGGAGCTATTTCATTTTTTAATGAGGTTGACACAGTAAAAGAACTATCCTCATACCTTTCAATCACAACTCATAAGAGGTCATGAAGGAGATATTTGGTTCCAATGTCCCCAATAAATAATGTACATCATCATTGAATTGATCGTCAGTTGATGTAGGTATGGAATGGGTTGCCACATAATTAACCCATGGCGAGGATGATACCATTGGTATAAATGGACCATTTAGGGAAGATGGTAGACTGGAAGCCATATTTGGACTGGGAAATGAAAGCTGGTCAACAATGACAATTTTGCCTTCACGCGGGAAACAAATCACTCGAAAGAGTGTTGAAACAATAACTCCCATGCCATAAACATAGTTGTGCCCAAGAAGTAAATTGTAATCTAAAGGGCCTGGGACTACCATCATGCTCAAATAAACAATTTTTCCTCCCAAAGTAATGGGTAACCAAGGGAGGATCCATAATGGTTGACTAGTTCCTCTGTTAAAAGCCAACAGATTCTGGGTAACAGGCACAAGCGGCGACAAACCGAGCGCTTGCCAAGCAGTTGAGGAAAGGATGCTCAGTGATGCACCTTCATCTATAAAAGTGCTAGATACAATCATATTACAAACTTGTACTATGATCTGGAAAGGCACATAATAAGGAAGATGGAATCCTGCTAGTCGATTACTTGGAGGGGGTCCTGTATAAACAAGAGAATTAACCCCTTGAGTTACGAGAACGGGAGGATTTTCCTCCTGTCCTGATGGAACAGGTGGATTGCCCCCAAGCTCATTTGAATCTGAAGAAACAAAAAGAACTTGAGTGGTATTGTATTCACTCTCTTCGGGAAAGGTACGATTTATTGAAGGTGAAATCGGGTCAACTGTTACCTTGACCTGTTGATTTGGGTCGGGTATAGTCTCATAGAATTCACTTTCAGAGATAGTGGGTTTGACCGACGGTTGATTTTGGTCAATCAATTCATCAACTAGTGAAGGATTTAGGGAGAGTTTCTTGTAACCAAATGGAAGTCACTGCGATGAACCAGGATGGTTATCCAACTCTTTTTTGGCTTCATCTAGATAGGGACAAAGGTGAATGGGGTGATTCCCTTCACATAACCTACATGGAAACTTGACTTTACCATTAGGTGCATCACCCAGATTCTGGGTTCGATCCCCAGTGGAGTCGCCAATTTGTTTTGGGAAGTTTTAGTGTCTACAGATAAACACTTAAACCCCTAGACTAGTAGCTAAGTCTATAACAACAGTGCAAAACATTCTCTACTTTTTCTATGATCAACAGATTAAATAAGAGGTAAAGAAGCCTACCCGTAACTTTTGCTTACTCCTTATCTCCCTTGATCAATTCTGTTGCTCCTCTCCATACTTAATCCGCTTGAAGAGTACCTGCACACGGACATAAGACAAAAACCGATCAAATCATATGATAATGATCTATTGATTAAACATAGCATGGAATCAAGTACTTGATACACATATGAAAGCATAAATGAATAACACAAGCATATGGAAAAAGCTTTGAACACTTTATTAGTAAAAGGAAGAGTTACAACCCAATTTGCTTGATTCAACATCACTCCTCCAGTTCAATCCCATCCTCTCCTCATAACAAGCAAGACATTTTGACATTATTACAATACTTGAAATCAACTCAAATATCATACTAACATCATCTCCCTATAATTCAATGTAGAATTCTGATACCATGTAGAAATTCCCACTATAGATCACCTGATAATGCAATATACTAAAGCAAAACACTTGATCCACTTCTACAAACAATTTAGCAGAAGCTTAATCAAACATGAGCAACATTAACAAGAACACATATAATTGATATGGAGAAATCAATCACACATAAGCCAAAAGAATTTACCTGGGGAAAGCACCTACCTAAAACCCCATCTCTGTATTATCATACAAGTGGAAATATAATCCGGATTACACAAAGCCTTAGCTCGGAAGCTATCCAGCTCTCAGTATAATCCCTCTGCTGCTCATAGACAATCAAAGGCTTCTCACAAACCTTCTCCTCTTCCCTCCAAGCCTCCTATTTCCTTGTGCAGTTTCCCTTGGGTCCAGTGCTGCCACCTGTGTGAATTGGCCTCTTCACACACTCACTAACCTCTAATCTAACTACACAAACTTGAAGGAGATAAATCCTCATCATGGATGAGCTTCCTTTATAGGAAAAATATTCATCCAACTGATAGTACATTGTCCCTTCTTTGATCTCAACTGGGTCTCTGTTTGAACTGACATGCATCAGTTATCCATGAGTGAATACACAGATATTTGAAAATAATAGTTGTCACATGCATGCAAGCATTAACAAACTGTATCTTATTAATTAACAACTTGTTAAATTAATCTAACTGAACTTGACTAAGTTAAACTAAGTCAACTGATCCTCTCAATATAGAACTCATCCTTAATTCCTCAATCAGTGGAGCAAATCAAGGACACATTCCCCAATTAGTAGAGAAATTATTGCGTGTTTTCACAAAGACTTCAAGTTTGATTTTCCTTAACTAATTAACTCATGGAGATTAATTAATTAATTAATATTTTAAACTGCTGGTAGGACCATATTCGTTTTTACTTCATATAGTTAGACCAGGGACTGCTAAAAATAGGAAGGGACCCAGAAATGCTATTTTTAGAAGTTTCTATTTGTAGCAGTTTCACCTCTCACCCAAGGTAGCCAGAATGCTCATTGGCCAAACTACTATTTTTAGACATGCTATTTTTAGCAGATCTATTTTTAGCACTTTCTAAATTTAGCATTTCTTGTTGCACATTTTTCAACACTCTCTCTCAACAAGAAAGGCTTCCTCTCGAACCCGATCCTATAACTCTGGAATGTTTTGCATGCAACACATCTACCAAGTGCGGTTGCTCCAACAACACTCGGCACAAAAACACTCCTAACTGACCTCTTTGTTGGGCTAAAAACATACTCTGATGCTAAATCTCTACTTGCTGCTGACAAATGCTCCCTCTTTGACATCTGCGCTATTGCAACATCTCCATGCATCTCGCACCATTACACACCTCTCTGTGCCACCTAACGTTGTGCAACACACTTGTGCCTCTCATATTGCTGTAGCCTGCATGCTATGCGCTGTCCTAGAATTCCCTGCATTGTAGCTCTACTTGTTGCTCCATCCGCATCTGTCTCTACCCAATCAGTCAGTTCCTGCTACTCCACTTCGGGGCTCCCATAGCAAGGTCTCATAACCTCAAGGATCCTGCCCCTCCTCCATGGGACGATCACTCTATATCGCCCCACCTTCTACCTGGAGGTATGGATGCATGTGATCCCTCTGCCCACCTGGATTGAAATTTCCCCTACTGGAGGTCTCTGCATGAGTAGATTTTTCTACTCGATCTCCTCTCAGCTTCCCCTGTTGTGGCTGCTCCACAACCTCCTAAAGCTACTGCATCAATCATGGCTCCTCCACAATTGTCTGAGACTTCTTTTGGCTTTGATGTTGAGAGGTAATTTACTCTCCCTCTCAACCACCAAGTATCTAACCTTTCCCTTGCCCCTCAAGGTTTTGCATGCATCTTGTACCTCAAGTGCATACAGGTTCTTGGCTAGCACACCAATCTATTTCCACTTTCCCGCCGTCACGAAATTTTCTAGAAAAAGAGCTGATTTTAAATCAACAATATCTCCCTCATCTAAACTTCGATTTAGCCGATTTTTTATTTTTTGATTTTGGGTATTTTTCTGCAAGGAATCCAAATCTACTATTTGTTTCTGAAAATTTTGTACAGAAATCTTTAGATCTGCTCTGGAAACTCTCGGCCCAAAACTCAAAACTTTGAAATGTCCTCTTCTTGTATATTGTTCTTCCTTGATCACCTGTGCTCTGATACCATGTAGAAATTCTGTAAAATTTTTCTACAAATCAGTCAACTCTGATACCATGTAGAAATTTCCCACCTGTAGATCAAATTGGTAATGCAATGTACTAAAGCAAAACACTTGATCTACTTCTACAAATAATTTAGCAGAAGCTTAATCAACCATGAGCAACATCAATAAGAACATAGATAACTGATAAGAAGGAATCAATCACACATAACACAGAAGAATTTACCCGGGGAAAGAACCTACCTAAAACCCCATCTCTGTTATAGTCCGGATTACACAAAGCCTTAGCTCGGAAGCTATCCAGCTCTTAGTACAATCCCTTTGTTGCTCATAGACAGCCAAAGGCTTCTCATAAACCTTCTCCTCTACCCTCCAAGCCTCCTATTTTCTTGTGTAGTTTTCTTTTGGGTCCAGTGCTGCCACCTATGTGAATTGGCCTCTTCACACACTCACTAACCTCTGATCTAACTGCACAAACTTGAAGGAGATAAATCCTCATCATGGATGAGCTTCCTTTATAGAAAAAATATTCATCCAACTGATAGTACATTGTCCCTTCTTTGATCTCAACTGGGTCTTTGACAAAACTAACATGCATCAGTTATCCATGAGTGAATACACAGTTATCTGAAAATAGCAGTTGTCACATGCATGTAAGCATCAACAAACTGCATCTAAAAATAGGAATCCAACTTGAACTGCTAAAGTTCTATTTTTAGCACTTCCATTTTTAATTCGCTGTTGCTCAATCCAGCATTGATGCCCAAATTGTTATTTTTAGTAGTGCTATTTTTAGCAATTTCTTGTTGCCAATTTTCAACACTCCCTCTCAACAAGAAAGGCTTCTTCTCGAACCCGATCTTGTACCTCTGGAATGTTTGACATGCAACACATCTACCAAGTGTGGTTGCTCCAGCAACTCTCGGAACAAAAAAACTCCCAACTGACCACTCTGTTGGGCTAGAAACATACTCTGATGCTGAAGCTCTACTTGTTGCTGACAAGTGCTCCGTATCTGACCTCTACACTACTGCAACATCTCCATGCATCTTGCACCATTGCACCCTTCTCTGTGCTACTTTGCACAGTGCAACACACTTGTGCTTCTCGCATTGTTGTAGCCTGCATGCTCTGCGTTGTCCTGGGATTCCCTGCACTGTAGCTCTCTTTGCCGCTCCATCTGCATCTGTCTCTACCCAATCAGTGAGTTCCTACTACTCCACATCAGGCTCCTGTAGCAAGGTCTCATCCAATAGGTTGGGTACCTCAAGGATCCTGCCCCTCCTCCTTGGGACGATCACTCCACATCGCCCCACCTCCTACCTAGAGGTATGGCTGCATGTGATCCCTTAGGACACCTGGCTCGAAGTTTCCCCCTACTGGAGGTCTCTACATGAGTAGATGTCTCTACTCGATCTCCTCTCAGCTTTTTTAGCTGTGGCTGCTCCACAACCTCCAAAAGCTGTTGCACCAATCGTGGCTCCTCCACAATCGTCTGAGACTTCTTCTGGTGCTGCATGTTGAGTGGTAATTTATTTTCCCTCTCAACCACCAAGTATCTAACCTTTGCCTTGCTCCTCAAGGCTTTGCATGTATCTTGTACCTCAAGTGCATACAGGTTCTTGGCTAGCACACCAATCTATTTCCACTTTTCCACCGTCACGAAATTTTCTAGAAAAAGAGTTGATTTTAAATCAACGATATCTCCCTCGTCCAAACTCTGATTCAGCCTTTTTTTTATGATTTTGGGTATTTTTCCGCAAGGAATCCAAATCTACTATTTATTTCTAAAAATTTTGTAGATTTTTTCTACAAATCAGATAGCTCTGATACCATGTAGAAATTCCCACTAGAGATCACCTGATAATGCAATATACTAAAGCAAAATACTTGATCCACTTTTAAAAACAATTTAGCGGAAGCTTAATCGAACATGAACAACATTAACAAGAACACATATAACTGATATGGAGAAATCAATCACACATAACACAGAAGAATTTACCAGGGAAAGCACCTGCCTAAAACCCCATCTTTGTATTATCATACAAGTGGAAATACAATCCAGTTTACACAAAGTCTTAGCTCAAAAGCTATCTAGCTCTCAGTATAATCCCTCTGCTGCTCATAGACAGTCAAAGGCTTCTCATAGACCTTCTCCTCTTCCCTCCAAGCCTCCTATTTCCTTGTGCAGTTTCCTTGGGGTCCAGTGCTGCCACCTGTGCGAATTGGCCTCTTCACACACTCACTAACCTCTAATCTAACTACACAAACTTGAAGGAGATAAATCCTCATCATGGATGAGCTTCCTTTATAGGAAAGATATTCATCCAACTGATAGTACATTGTCCCTTCTTTGATCTCAACTGGGTCTCTGTTTGAACTGACATGCATCAGTTATCCATGAGTGAATACACAGATATTTGAAAATAACAGTTGTCACATGCATGCAAGCATTAACAAACCGTATCTTATTAATTAACAACTTGTTAAATTAATCTAACTGAACTTGACTAAGTTAAACTAAGTCAACTAATCCTCTCAATATAGAACTCATCCTTAATTCCTCAATTAGTGGAGCAAATCAAGGACACATTCCCCAATTAGTAGAGAAATTATTGCGTGTTTTCACAACGACTTCAAGTTTGATTTTCCTTAACTAATTAACTCTTGGAGATTAATTAATTAATATTTTAAATTGCTGGTAAGACCAAATTCGTTTTTACTTCATATAGTTAGACTAGGGACTGCTAAAAATAGGAAGGGACCCAAAAATGCTATTTTTAGTAGTTTCACCTCTCACCCAAGGTTGCCAAAATGCTCATTGGCCAAACTACTATTTTTAGACATGCTATTTTTATCACTTTCTAAATTTAGCATTTCTTGTTGCACATTTTTCAACATTCAATAATATCCAGCCCCTGATCACTTAGATGAGTGGTCTTTTTATAGGTGAATGAAGGAAGTTATGCCATAAATGGTGATAATGAATGCCCTCGCAAACTTAGGATTTAGTTCCATGGAGGAAGGGATAAAGGGATTGATGTTCCTTAACTCCATTCCTCATCCAAATACAAGCTCAAAGGAGTAGATAAACTTGGGAAACTTCTAGATGCATCCAATGGATAAGAATATTCCCAAACCCCAATGCAATTTCACTCAAATTTGCTTAGCGTAGGCCAAAGAGGGCTCAAGTGCGCTGCATAGCACCCTATCAATGTATGGTCTGCATTTCAGCGCACCCTAATGAAGGCCTGCCTACGCTGATCTTCTTAGAGGCAATTTTTGGATGATTTTAGTCATGAAACTTCTTGGGAAGCTAGGCATTCTGATGGTTGAATTCTTTAGGGCATGTAACAACTGAATTATGGTTTGATGGGCCCTAATAGTACTGATCTGTAGATTGGGGTTGATGTGCCCGAATGGATCTGTAACATATGGCAACGTAGACACGTATAAGGCTAGGTTCGTAACAAAAGGATATGCTCAAAAGGAAGGAATAGAATATGAAGATACCTTTGCCCCAGTAGCTCGGTATACCTATATCAGATCAATTATATCCCTTGCAACACATATGAGATAGGAGATTCACCAGTGGATGTCAAAACAACGTTCTTGAATGGGGTGATAGAAGAAGAGGTATATATCAAACAACCAGAAGGTTTCGAGACACATGAAAATAGAACTCATGTGTGTAGATTGAAAAAAGACTTGTATGGGCTGAAACAAGCACCCAGAGCTTTGTATGGTTGAATTGATAGGTACTTACAACAATTGGGATTCATCAAGAGCGATGCCGATCCCAATCTTTATTATTTGTTGGTAGAAGGTGAGCCGTTAATTCTGGTTTTATATGTAGATGATTTATTTTTGACAGGATCATCCACACTCATAGAGGATTGGAAGAAGAATCTAGAAACAAAATTTGACATGAAGGATTTGGGGATAATGCACTACTTTCTAGGGTTGGAAGTTTGGCAGCAGGATGGTGAGATCTTCCTTGGCCAAGGTAGATATGCGTCAGAAATTCTGAAAAGATTCAGAATGCAGGATTGTCAACCTATGGCTACGCCTATGATTACCAATTGGAAGAAAATAGATGCTTCCAAAGACAAGGAAGTGGACCCCACCTTATATAGACAACTCATTGGGTTTCTTATGTATCTGGTCAACACCAGGCGAGACATATGTTATGCTATCAACACCCTTAGTCAGTTCATGGTGGAACCAAAAAGGGCTCACTGGGCAGCAACAAATCACATTCTTGGGTATATGCGGGGAAAAATCAATTTTGGATTAAGATACACCAAGGGTGATGATATCGAATTGAGTGGATTCACTGATGTAGATTGGGCAAGAATTTCAGTAGACAGGAAAAGTACCACTAGATATTTCTTTAGTATTGGGTATGGGATGACCTCTTGGTGCAGTAAGAAGCAAAAGTCTGTAGCACTGAGCTCGACTGAAGTTGAGCATATGGCAGCTAGAAAAGCTACATGTGAAGCTATATGGCTCAAGAAACTGCTTGTAAATCTATTCAGGGAAAGGATGCAAGTGACAAAAATCTTTTGTGATAATCAGAGTTGTATCAAGCTCTCTGAAAATCCATTGTTTCATGATTGCTCCAAACACATTGATATTCGGTGTCACTTTATCAGGGACTATGTTCAACGTGGGGCAGTACAATTCGAGTATACTCCCACAGGAAATTAGGTAGTAGATGTACTCACCAAGGCTCTAGGAAGAACAAAGTTTGTTCAATTTCAGGAGCAGATGGGTATGATGGAAAATCCCTTTCAATAACATGATGCAACATTTGAGAGGGAGCTATATTATAGATGTAGCAGTGGCAGTGGCAGTTTCATGGCCAGTAGTACAGTAGCAACAACATCACAGTGTTGGTGGTAGCAACAATGCGTAAAATGAGATGCTTCAAAAATAGAGTAGCATGCAATTGGACATTGTTGCTAGAGCACTTTTCTCGCTAAAAGGGAGTGCTAGTTTTGGTAGCATCGGATGTGCTCTAGCAATGAAAATTAGTGGACAGGCTAAGGTACATGAGTTCTAAAGAACCCAAAAAACGTTTGGTGAAATTCCACATGGATTGTATTTTATTAAATAATTAATATTTTTAATGGGGTTCCTAAGTCTAAACTTAGGAAAATTAAAGTATTAATGGGTATTAATCAAAATATGGGTGAGAATGATCTAGAAGGTGGATTAAGTCAGGATTTAATCTTAGCCATTGATTAGAGACTTAATCTCGACCATTGAAGTCTCAACAAGAAAAGTATAAGAAGAAGACTTGGGGTTCATTTGTACACACACAAAGAGTTGATCAGTTAGTTCAATATTCCTAGGTTATGGTTTGCTAAGGAATTTTAACAAGTGATCAAGCGGTGAGGATCATAGGTAGTTATGGAAGGAAGTGATTTCTAGTTCCAGTGAATATACTTCAGAGGAAACAATGAAGGATCAAAGAGCTAGCGCAACAACTAGAGAAGGTAGACATAGAGGTTGACATAGAATTGCTGGGGGATAGTAGGGATTAGTGCTAGAAATCACTATGGGTGATTGGAAGGAGAAATCTCGATTTATTAGCAGCATAATCAACAACTAGGGTGATGTAGTGAGAGGGAGTATCCATGCAGTGACTGCGTAGGCTCACGCATAGACTGCGCAGTGGGTCATCCAGGAGCTAGGGATAGTGTGGAATCTCCAGATTCAGTGTGAGAAAATTCTCACTATTTATCTATCAGTTGTCTTCTGTGAGTCGATTGCCATTTTTCTCTGGGGCATTCAGATTGAGTTCAGAAATTTACTGCCAAAAATAGAAACACTCATATCTGCTGCGCCAATTTTCAGGGGATGATTGTCCAAAAATAAGTGTGTCAATGTGATTGTTTATATGATGATGATTCTCTTGCATATTTAATTGTTAATTCTTAATTTGTGAAGTCTCCAGCTAAATTTATTTTGATATTTACTGAAGCATTGGTAAATAAATATTTATTGTAAATAAGTAGGAGAAATAAATCAATCACTGCAGCGAAATTTTCACAGCATAGATACGTGGAATACTCTGACCAATGTCCCCAATAGTCTATGCCTCCTGTGCAATGTATATATTAGGCCTTCTACCCTGATGTTGCAGACAATATCTCCTAAGGTGTTCCTCACCATATGCCCAACACTCCAACCGACTAGTGGCCTCACGTCTATGTTGTTGTTGTTGTGACCCATGTCCTTGTCTAGCTGCATTAAATATCTTTTGCGGAGCCACATTTTCTTTACCATATGCATGTTGAGGCCTTGTCCTATTAGGATTCCTGTTGAAATATGGCAACAAGAATTTTCCAATTTAATTTGTACTTGAATTAAAATCGAATTTAGTCTTAATAGCTACTTGGAAATAATTAATTAATTTATTTTAAATTAATTAGTTGGAGAAATTCAAGTTTGAAGTCTTTTTGAAGTCATGCAAGTGTTATCCCTTAAATTAAGGAGATAAGATTAAGTTATATTTGAGTTGCAATTAGTTAACTCAGTTTACTGAGTTAATTCCAGTTAAATTAGTTCCAAACTGTTTGAGTAACTAATAGTGAGTTAACATTTAGTTGATGCATTAATGCACTCAACTAGTGCTACTCCAGTTAACTGAAGATTCCCTCATCAGAAAATCATGCATGTCTATTCTGAGAAAGACCCAGTTGAGATTAATGTTCAAGGACAATGTACTGTCAGTTGCATGTGTTTTCTCATGGAGAAAATTCATGCATGTAGTCAAGGATTCATCCTTGAGGATTGTGCAGTTTTGAAGGTTGATTTTCCACTTGGTAATAGGCAAATCAGCCACAAGGAACAATGCAAGGAAATAGGAGCTTGGAGGGCAGAGAAGAAGGTGGGAGAGAAGCCAAGATTGTGTGTGATCATCTATGAGGATTGTACTGAGAGTTGGCTAGCTGTGAGAGCTAAGGATTTGTATAATTCCTATGTATTTCCACCATGTATGATAATACAATAATGTGGGGTTTTATCTGAGGATTTCCCCAAAGTATTTTCATGTGTATTGTGCCATTGATTCTTCTTCTTTTGGTTATACTGTTCAGCTCGATCTTTAAGCTTCCACAAATTAATAGTAGAAGTAGGTTATAGTATTATGCTTTGATTTATATTACATTATCAGGTTAACCTATCACATATTTTCTACATGGTATCAGAGCTATGAACAATATATTGAGAAGAGAATTCGAAGTTTTAAGTTCGGGGTTGTAGGTGCAAATCGAATTCATATCATACTTCAAGGTTGGCCAATGGCATTCTATGGCTTGAGACTCGAGTATCCCTTGGAAGGTAGCTCGAATTACATAGCATGGCAAGATAGAATGGAGGCTGTATTAGAAGACAATGGCTTGAAGGATTTCACTGATCAAGAAATCCCAAAGCCAGCTTCAACTAATGCACAAGAGTTGGCTAAGTGGAAGAAGTGTGTGGTGAAGGCGAGACAGATCATCCTTGAGGGAGTTCGAGACCATATTGTCTCAATTATCCATGGGAATAATACTTCATTTTTAATGTGGAAGACATTGAAGGACCTCTACTACAACAATAGCGATCAGAGGAAATTGGCGCTCAAGGATAAGCTTCGAAGAATCAAGATGGAGAAGGGCGATACTATTTCCACATATCTGAACAAGCTCACCACCTACATAGATGAGCTTTGCAGTGTGGGAATAACTTCTACCAATGATGATATGGTGAGCCTCGCTCTCCTTGGCCTTCCAAAGAGTTGGAATAGCTACTAGGACTCTATGAATGGAAGGGAGAAACTATCGGATTGGGAACGACTGTGGTTGGATCTTATGTAGGAGGAGATCAGGAGGAGCACACGAGATGGTTCTTCATCCAATAATGATGATGAAGAAAATCTGGCCTTAGCAAGTAAGGTAAGGAAAGGGAAGGGGAAGGCTTCCCATTTCAAATCGAATTCTTCTCATGGAGGGAAGAAGGATGACATGTCTAAAGTAAGATTCTTTAATTGTCACAAGAAGGGACACTATGCGACTAATTTCCCATCGAAGAAGTCTAAGAAGGGATCCTCGGAAGGATCGGAAGGTGAGGCATTAGCCTCTTAGTTCGAAATGGACTTTACCCTCATCGCATGGATGGTGTCATCGATGATGGGTTGTGTCTGGTATCTTAACAGTGGAGCCTCATTCCACATGACCGATGATAAAAATTTATTCAATGCCTTGGAGGAGAAAGACCTCAAGATGCACATAGAGATGGGTGACGATGGAAGGTATAATGTTTCAGGAGTGGGCATGGTTTCTTTTCAGAGGGAGCATGGAGCTCCTCTCACCTTGACAGATGTGATGTATGTGCCTGGACTGAAGAAGAACTTGGCATCCACCGCGATGTTGGAGGACAAAGGCTATGATGTTGTCTTTAGTAAACAAAAGGCGTTCCTAAGACACATAGCCACGGGTTAGACCAAGAGGATAGGGATTCAGGTGAAGAATCTCTATAAACTAGAGGTAGATGATTGTGCAACATTGTGTACGAAAGCAGAATTGGTGCAAAGCCAGGAGATTGGCGAGTTGTGGCACAAGTGGTTGGGCCATTTGCATCATGGGGCTTTGAAGATAATGCAACAGATATCTATAGGACTTCCCAAAGGTAAAATTGAGCAAGTTGACACATGCAAAGGTTGTACCTTGAAAGTACACCAAGTCTTCCTTTCATGATCGAGACAGTCAAGCAAAGGCTATCTTAGAGCGAGTTCATACTAATTTGTGTGGACCATTCTCGACGGCATCCACAACGAAGCAAAGGTATTATGTGATTTTCATTGATGACTATTATCGTAAATGCTGGATTTATTTAATGCAGAAGAAGGACCAAACTTTCACAAAGTTTTGTGAGTTTAAAGCTTTGGTTGAGAAAGAGTCAGGGAAGAAGATCAAGGCCTTGAGAAGCAAAAACGGTGGAGAATATGTCTCTCAAGAGTTTGAGGACTTCTGTGTAGCGGAAGGAATTAAACGAGAGTTGACGACACCACATAATTCACAGCAGAATGGGGTGGCCAAGAGGAAGAACATAACTATTGTAGGGGCATCATGGGAAATGCTGCATGACCAAGGCCTACTACTTCACTTGTGGGATGAGGTATGAAACACAATTGTCTATTTGCAGAATAGAAGCCCACATTGCATACTTGGGATGAAGTCACCAGAGGAAGCTTTCTCCGGTAAGAGATCAAATGTGGGTCACTTCAGGATCTTTGGCTCATCGGTATATTGCCATGTGACAAAGGATGCACGAAAGAAGCTTGAGCCGACAACAAAGTTGGGGATATTTGTGGGGTACAATGATACACCTCACAACTATCGGGTGTACTTGCCTACTATTCAGAGGAAAATGGTTCGCAGAGATCTCAAGTTTGATGAGCAAAAGGCCATGTGAGTTTCCTTTGAGAGGGAGCTCCAACTATAGGCTATGGAGGAACCGTTGGTTCCTAAGGAGGAGGAGCCTCAGACTGATGTGGAGTAGCCGCATGTAGAGGTTCCAGGAGTGGAGACATCCACTCAAGCAGAGTTTTCCAGAGATGGACGAAAACGCACAAGAGAAGCTGACAAATTGTTGGAGGATGTGAGAGAGAATGTTGGAGCACCATCTTCTCAGCGCAAACAGAGGAGGTCACCTGAGAGGTACATTGGATACATGGCACTTTCTGGGGAATGTGTTGAGACCGAGCCATCTTCCTTTGAGGAAGCAGTGCAGTAGCCGATTTGGGTTGATGCTATGGTGGAGGAGTATGACTTCATAGTTCGTAACAGTGTTTGGGACGTGGTTCCAAGACCGGAGAACAAGTCAGTTGTGAGTTCCCTTTGGCTTTACAAGGTAAAGAAAGCTATTGATGGTAGTGTGGAGAAGCATAAGGCAAGATTTGTTTCCCATGGCTTTTCACAAGTCGAGAGGATCATGTTGCTGCAGTATATTTTGACAGAGGAGCAAGATGCTGACATTTTGACGAAGGCATTGTCAAAGTGTAAATTCGAGTTCCATAGAGACAAGATCGGGGTGGCAGATAATACCTTTCTTATTGAGAGGGAGTATTGAAATATGGAAACAAGAATATTCCAATTTAATTTGTCCTTGAATTAAAATCGAATTCAGTCTTAACAACTACTTGGAAATAATTAATTAATTTATTTTAAATTAATTAGTTGGAGAAATTCAAGTTAGAAGTCTTTCTGAAGTCATGCAAGAGTTATCCCTTAAATTAAGGAGATAAGATTGAGTTATATTTGAGTTGTAATTAGTTAACTCAGTTTACTGGGTTAAGTCCAGTTAAATTAGTTCCAAACTGTTTGAGGAACTAATAGTGAGTTAATAGTCAGTTGATGCATTAATGCACTCAACTAGTGCTACTCCAGTTAACTGGAGATTCCCTCATCAGAAGCTCATGCATGTCTATTCTGAGAAAGACCCAGTTGAGATTAATTTTCAAGGACAATGTACTATCAGTTGCATGTGTTTTCTCATGGATAAAACTCATGCATGCAGTCAAGGATTCATCCTTGAGGATTGCGCAGTTTTGAAGGTTGGTTTTCCACTTGGTGATAGGAAAATCATCCACAAGGAAATAGGAGCTTGGAGGGCAGAGAGGAAGGCGGGAGAGAATCCAATATTTCTTGTGAGCATCTGTGAGGATTGTAGTGAGAGATGGCTAGCTGTGAGAGCTAAGGCTTTGTATAATTCCTATGTATTTCCACCATGTATGATAATACAATAGTGTGGGGTTTTATCTGAGGATTTCCCCAAAATATTTTCATGTGTATTGTGCCATTGATTCTTCTTCTTCTGGTTAAATTGTTTAGCTCGATCTTTAAGCTTCTGCAAATTGATAGTAGAACTAGGTTATAGTATTCTGCTTTGGTTTATATTGCATTATCAGGTTAACTTATCACATATTTTCTACAATTCCATTTACCTCTACCTTTGTCTTTACCCTTCCATACATGCTGAGCTTCATTCTTACACTTTGATTTCTCATAGAAATGTTTCAATTTCCCATTGAATTCATCAAGTGACCAAGGCACATCATGCTCAATCCGATCTCTAAACACTAATGGAAAACCACTGACAAATTTCTAAACTTTATCCTTCTCATCAGTAAGATATGGTACATACCTCAATAGTTCCAGAAACTTGGTCGTGTACTCATTGTCTATCATTGATCCCATCTTTATGTCATATAATTCTTTTGCCTTACTGTCATAGCACCTTTCTGACAAGTACTTCTTCCTAAAAAGCCTCTTGAATTCCTGCCAACTCAAGTCATTTGTCCTGATGTCTCTAACCCACTTAACATCTTCCCACTAGATGTCTGATTTACATTTCAAACTGAATATAAGTATTTTAGCCTTCATGTTATTTGTGTACTCATGTAACTCAAAGAATTTGTTCATCTCAAGTATCCAAGCCTTTGTATCTTCCGACTTCTTTACATCTCCATCAAAAGTACGTGGTTTTTATTTCTTGAATTCATATGGTAAGTATCCCCTATCATTCCTCCTATAAGGATGATAGTGACGACAATCATGATGTCTGTCAGAACCAAAACTAGAATAATACCTGTACTCATTGCCCCTCCTTTCTAGAGTGTCCAACAACTTGCCATCTCTCATCGTGTCAGATTTACTCGACTTGTGTCTACCGGGAGATCTACTGCCATATGCTCCTTTAGTCCCATCCTCATGTACATGGCTGATTCAAAGTGACCCTTGTCATTGCAGTTCTGACAAAATATGAAGAAGTATAGCATTCACCTCTGCTTGATTCTCTTGTGCCTCTATGATCCAATCATTATTTTTCTTACAACTCCTTATCTATTTCTTCAAGCTTCTCAATGTATCAGCCAAATCATAAGTATGCTCCACACCACGCTGCTCATCTGATGCATAGGGAGATTCTATGTAGTCTACCACCTTGCTATCAATTTGATATTTCTATTTCAGTGATGCATAATATGTCAGATAAACCAAATCACAATAAACCAACGTACCTTACTATAACTTGGGGAGGATACCTTGTCTGCAAGATCACCAAATCAGTGTGATACATGTATAACATAATCATAACAACATATAAACATTCGCAAGTAATTGTATCAACGCATAATCATTACTCTAGTTAGGATCCAATCCTCATTGCAAAGCCATATCAACAATGCATGTTATGACCTCATGCATGACAACAAACATTACTCCATTATACACATTGCTACATGCAACCAACAATATGCATAAGCAATGCCTGGCCAACTACGAATACGCATAAATGCATGTAGTTGAACATAATTGATTAGTTCTTTCAATCAACCTACAAGACTGATACATGTAATCAAAATATTCAAAATGTAACCTAACATACACAAATGTAAGTAGGTGACATAAAATCAACATGTAAGAGACAAATAACCATATACAACCAGTCACATACTTATTTCAAATACGTTCCGAAAGATCAACATCAAATTCTCCATGATAACCATACTATAACTGTAATCCAAATTCAAGCAATTGCAACAAGTATAGAGTGTAACCCATCCAGTCTGAGAGTTGAACCATGCTTTGATACCAGTTTATAACACCCTCCTCCCACATCCACCCAAGTAACCATGCCAACCAGGGTAAACATGAGAAGAGAGGCTACTATGATCAGATTTGACCTCCTATGTGACCTTAAGGAAGTGGAATCGACAGAATCACACACAATCATCCAACATCATTAATAAAACCCTCATGAGATAAGTCAACTA
>APFE030098813.1:2121-31921 GCA_000404065.3 Pinus taeda | reverse complement strand
TGCTATATTGATGATCAACGTAGAGGAGCTTATGTATTGTGTATGTTTTCCGCAATAGTACATGATCAGGATAATATCTGTTGAATATGTGTTAAATTATTCAAAATTTCTACACAACCACACCATGTGTTTGTCAATTCAGAGATCCACCCCACTCAGCTTCGAATCCAATTCGGCCATCCCACATAAACCGAATGAGAGAACCCATCTGATCAAAGCTATCAGGAAATGGCAAGGCTAAGCTAAAAATATTGTCACACCTGGAAAAACCAACGCCATGGTAGAAAATAAACACATGCAATCCCATGCATGCCAAATCTAGAAAGGAAAATACACATGCAAATTGATACTTGCAATGAAGTTTGCTATAGCTTCTTGATCCTGCCTTTCCATGCTTGATATTTGCTTCCTCTTGCTCCAATGCCAAAGTGCTCCAAGAAAAACTCTAAGTATCCAAGAGTATGAGAGAGAGAGAGAATAATGAAAGAGCTCCAAATCTAAACTGACAAAATGTTACCAACTCATCCTCAGAAGCCTTTTTATGAATTAGGCCTCTATTTTGTTCACTTTCCATTATTTTCCTTTGTTTTCCTCCTCACATGAAACCTGCGACCTTTCACCTCCTTTTTCTCCTAATTTCCATTATTTTCATAAATAATTGTGCCAAAATGCCATTTTGCCTTTCTAAAGCCTTAGTCATTTCCTTAGCCATAAACAACCAATGAATAACCCCTAGGATGTCTTGCCCAACATTCAACATGGAATAAGTGTCCCATTCATCCATGGTTATTGTTTTTAACTTTTATTACATGAAATTTTCACCAGGGTTGTTACAACTGGGATATTATGGATGCTCCATCTACACTTGATTATGATATGGTTGATGATCCCATAGAGCCTATGGATCCGTTAGATCCTCCTCCAAGTGATCCTCCCTCCAAGAAGAGACCACTTTGGTTTCATGATACTTTATAGGATACTGAAAGAAATGTCCCCACTAACAGATCACTCAGAGAAAGGAAACAACCATGCAGGTATCAAGGATTGTTGTTGCTATGAGTACTATGATTCACGCTAAATCGTCCACATTCGAAGAAGCAGTAAAAAAACAAGTTTGGAAGGATGCTATGGCTGAAGACTATGAATCAATTATGAAAAACTATGTATGGGACATTGTACCTAGACTAGAAGGGAAGTTTGTTGTGACTTCAAAATGGCTATTTAAAATCAAGCATGAAATTGATGGCAACGTTGATAAATATAAAGAAAGGTCCGTGGCTCGAGGCTTCTATCAAAAAGAGGGAGAAGATTATGATGACATATCATCTCCAGTAGCTCGATATACAACCATCCATTCTATAGTTGCACTTGTTGCAAGTTAGGGATGGATTCTTCATCAGATGGATGTAAAGATCAAATTTCTTTATGGCATGTTACATGAAGAGGTATATGTTGAACAAACACAACGATTCAAAGTAGAAGATCGAAGAACACATGTTTGTAGGTTGAATAAGGTATTGTATGGTTTGAAGCAAGTTCCCTGACTTGGTATCCATGTATTGGCAATTACTTAGTGAAGTTGGGGTTCAAAAGAAACAATGTTGATCCCAACCTCTACTTCCAAGTAGTCCAAGGTATGCCATTGATTTTGGTTTTATATGTTGACGATCTATTTTTGACAGATAGTGAGCCTTTGATGATTGAATGTAAGAGGAAGCTAGCCTCTAAGTTTGAGATGAAATACCTTGGTCTCATGCACTACTTTTTGGGCCTTGAAGTGTGAAAAAATGCTGGCGAGATCTTCCTTTCACAAGGAAAATACATTGTAAAGTTTCTAGGAAGATTTGGAATGACTAAATGTAAATCCATGGTCACGCTAATGGAAATGAACTTCAAGAAATTATGTGGAGATGATGCAGGACTATACTAAGAAAATCCATCTCAGTATAGACAACTGGTTGGGGCTCTAATGTTCCTTGTGAACACCCGTCCAAACATCTGCTATGTAGTAAACACATTGAGTCAATTCATGACTGAATCCTGCCACACACATTGGATAGCTGCCATACACATATTGAGATATTTGCATGGGTCGATCACACTTGGCCTGAGATATTATGCAGTAAATGTTAAACTTCATGGATACACTGATGCTAACTGGGACGAAAATGTTTTTGACAGGAAAAGTACATCCGAATGTTGTTTTAGGCTTGGATCTACCATGATATCATGGATGAGCAGGAAACAAAATTTGTAGCATTGAGCACAACTGAAGCAGAATATATTTCCGCTAGCATGAACTTCGAGGTAGTATGGTTAAGAAAGCTCTTTGGAGAGTTATTTGAGCAGGTCCTAGACTTTGGAGAGCTATTTGAGCAGGTCCTAGATACAACAGTGATATACTGTGACAATAGAGTGGCATCCATTTGGACAAAAAATATTGTGTTTCATGACAAGTCCAAGCATATTCATATTCGATATCACCTCATTTGAGACATGTTGCAGAGAGGAGTTGTCAAGCTTGATCACATATTTAAAGATAACTAGATTGCAGATATTCTCACCAAGGTAACACCTAAGAGAAAGTTATCGATTTTCAGAGAATAACTTGGACTAATGGATGTATCCCCTCCAGATAAGGGGCAACACTGATCGAGGACACTGAGAATACTCTTCCCACCCTACTTAAGCTCCTAGGGTGAGGAATTGAGATAAATGGCTCCTGGGTTTGAGTGAACTCTGGACAATAGGGCGTTACCCTATATGTTACCTTGGGGGTAGAAGAATTCTGCTCCCATATCTTCATAGGGTTGGAGAATGTTGCTCCCCTATCTTCATAGGGTTGGAGAATGCGACTCCCCTCTTGGTCTTTACAGAGTATACCCCTTTTGGCATCATACCCTCAAACAGGCCAACTTGATGGGAATACCACTCCTCATTTTGGCCAACGAGTTGAGAGCGTACTTGGGGTGTACAACCCAGGTCGATTATGATGCAGGTGTTCTACCAAATGACTTCGGAGGGTCAGTGTTGGGAAGATCGGTAGGTGATAGGATTGGGTTGGAGATGTGCTCCCCTGTATGATATATATAATCCTATTGCTTGGTATGGGTGGGAGCTATTGCTCCCTGATTCTTCTTCTTCTAGATCCAAGAAAGTTTCAACAGTTAGAGGTGAGCGGAGATAGTCAAATCATTACAACAACTTGAGAGGATGATGCAAAGATCAATTGACAGATATCGATAAATGTAATTCTTCCTAGTTGAGAGGGAGTGTTAATTTTGAAACTAGGGTCCAATTCAACATTTGACATCTCATATGACCAAGATGATGATTTCATTATATTCCTCTTTTTGAGAGGACCAAAATCAACCTAGAGATTGCTTGATTTGGTTAAGCGAAAGTTAACTTTTGAATTATTTCATTGATTCATTCATTATGGAATAGGTCGGCTCTAACCATGTGGATAACTGCTTGGGTCATCCTCAACCCCAAGTAAACCCTCAAGAAAGCCTATTAAAGGAAGCAACCTCAATCTCATTTAAACACACTTGATTAAGACATGTTTCTATTTTGTTTTGGCTCGCACAGGTTCGTCAGCAAAAGTTTTCATAGGTTCCAAAATTATAGGCAAAAGGTTCGCTCTAGGTTAGAGTTTTCTGGATCTCAGTCGCTGGCACAAAACATAAGTTTTTTGTCCTCTATCACAAGCATAGAGTAGGCAAGAGAGCGACTCTGTCTTTTTGGTCGCTCGAAGATAGTTTAGTGAGAGCGACTCTCGATTCAGAGGAAAATCAGAAGGTTCTGGTCCCTAGTCGCTCGCACCAAGTAGCCTTGGGAGTGACCCTATCTTGTCGATCGCTCGCACAACTCGGCAAGGGTGCGACTTCGGTTTTTCGGTCACTCGCATAACTCAGCAAGGGAACGAATTTGGGTCTTTTTAGTTTAGTTCTAGAGTCACACACATAAAGACCTCATGGGAGCGACTCTGCAATCACAGCCACTTCCATGTGGTGTCCATGAGAGCGACCCAAAAATTTTAGTTGCTTGCAAACAATGTTGATGAGGATGAACCAGTTCAGATCTAAGGTTTTGACATCTTGGCTTCAATCCACTTCAATAATTTGGTAGATATGGGTTTCTCTATTGTTATAACATATCTGTAGATATGATTTATTGTTATCTACTTCAAATCGTATGTATTGGGCTCATTGTACTCACTGTTGAAATATTTTTATGAAAATCTACTAAAGAAGAAGATTTGAAAGGGTTTCCAGCTTGTGGGGTTTTTCCCTAGCCTTGGACTAATCCGCCGTCTCTTATGGTTGTGTTGTTGTCTTCTTTATCAATGCATATATTGTTATTTCTTAAGTTACGTTTATGGTTGGTTATACTACTAATAATTGGCTGCATTGTTAATGAAAAGATAAATTGGGCTAAAGTAACTGATACAACATTGAACAATCATAAATTTAACATGGTATGAGAGCTAAGGTGAAAGTCAATCCCAATACAAGACAAGCTTTAAAGCCCTCTCCTCCAGAAAGAAGATCGCCTATGTCATCCTCTACCTTCAAGGAGCATTAAAAGTTGGGTGACGCATCAAACTTTTTTGCATGGAAAGTTAGATTGGAGATCATAGCTGGCAACAATGATGTGCTGGAATACATCCAAGGAAGAATACCCGAGCCTCTAGAAAATGCTTCCACTTCTCTCAAGAACAGGTACAAGAAAGGTGAGTCTAAAGAAAAAATTATAGATGATGGTTTACAAGATCATTTACTTGCTTATGTTGGGAATTTAATAATGTAAAGATATGTATGACAAGATAACTGACACGTATGAATTCAACAACCTAAATGAGATCATCACCTTGAAATATCAACTTAAGGAAGTCAAGATGAACAAAGGGGAAGTTGATCAATATATCATTATGAGGATCTCTCATCTTAGATATGAATTGCAGAGGGTTGGAGAAAATGTACCTGATAGGGAGCTAGTGGTTGTGGCTCTTTGAGGTATCTCCTCTATTTGGGAAAGCTTCATTACTACAATAAACAACAAAAATGTTCTTCCGCCATATGATGAAATCGTTAGAAAACTCACTGAGAAGAATCTAGAATGATCGCAAGAGGAAGGATTCAAAAGCATAAAGAAGGAGAGTCCACTGCATACATCACTCATGCTAAAAGAAAGAAGACAAGAGGAGGTTCATAAAGGAAGTCTCCTTCTCAAAATACAAAAATAAGGAATGATAGATCAACATCTCATGTTGAATGCTTCAATTTTCATAAGAAGGGTCATTATGTACAAGATTGTCCTTAGAAAGGAAAGAGGCCATGCTACAACACTAGAGGCAACTACAATAACAAAAGAAGAAAAGACAATCAAAGACATAACCATGACATAAGAGATGATAGAAGAAGAAGAGACTCCTCAAGAAACCATGAAGAATATCATCCTCCTCAAAAGAAGTCAAGGGCTCCCATGTATGAAATTAATGCTGTAAATAAATCTGAATACATTCTCATTTATGCTCTTACTAGTTCTTCTCCACCGGATTCGAGGGACAATTGGTTGGTTGATAATGGGGCCACTCATCATTTCTTTGGTTATAAAGAAGTCCTCTTTAATCTGGTAGAGAGGGAGACTAAGATAAAGATCATTCTTTGAGACAACTCTACTCATCCCGTGAAAGGTTTTGGGTCCGTCAAATTTCAGCTAAAGTCTGGGCAATTAGTTCTGCTGCATGAGGTCATGTATGTTCAAGGATTAATTAAGAATCTGGTATCTGTATATGCATTGTAAGACAAATGGATGAGGGTTTCCTTCATCAAAGGTAGATTTATAACTTGGCTTGCTGATTCACCAATGTGAGATGCCTTCACATTAGGATCGAGATTTGAAGGACTCTATAGGGTCACTAGAAGACCTCTCCTTGCATTGGTTCATAATACCAATAATTTGAGCAAATTATGGCACCGCAAACTGGCTCATCTTCAATATGATGCACTTATGAAATTAAAGAAATTGGTCTCTGGTATTCCCAATGTTTAGGCTCATCATGATGGAGTTTGCCCAGGTTGTGTAAGTGGAAAGAAAACAAGGGGACCATTTCCCTCTAGTAAGAACAAAACTCATGATATCCTTCATATAATTAACTACATATATGTGGTATGATGCTTGTACATTATGTTGGTGGTCATCTCTACTACATTAACTTTATCGATAATTTCTCAAGAAAGACATGGATATACTATCTTAAGCACAAGGATGAAGCATTTGAAACATTCAAGGAATTTAAATCCTTGATCGAAAATCAACCAGGAAAGAGAATCAAAGTCTTTAGGTTCGACAATGGAGGAGAATACATGTCAAAATAATTCATATCATTTTTTAAGGAAGATGGAATCAAGAAGGAAATGATTGTGCCATATACTCCTGAACAAAATGGTTTAGCCGAAATAAAGAACGGGTCTATATTAGAAGCTTCTCGTGCTATGCTCCATGATCAAAAGGTGCCAAAGTTCCTTTGGGCCGAAGCTACATCTATTGCGGTATATGTTCAAAATAGGGTGCCTCATCAAGCATTAGAAAACAAGACTTTTGAAGAAATATTCACAAGCACTAAGCCTGATATCAACCATCTTCGTGTATTTGGATGGACAGTATATTTTCATGTGCCGAAGGACAAAAGGAACAAAATGGAAGCTACTGACAGAAAATGTACGTTTGTGGGTTATTGTGAAAATTCTAAAGCATATATAATTTATATTCTTGGTTAGAGGAAGGTCAAAATTAGTAGGGACATATGAAGATGCAGCTCTTGGAAAAGCAAGAGAGCTTCCTCCACCTCCTCCTCCCAAGGAAGAGAATGATGACTGGGATATTCTGGATGGTCTATCTATACCTGAGTCTGATATGGTTGATGATCCCATAGAGCCTATGGATCTGTTAGATCCTCCTCCAAGAAGAGACCACTTTGGCTTCGTGATGCTTTACAGGATACTGAAAGAAATGTCCACATTCGCAGATCATTCAGAGAAAGGAAACAACGATGCAGGTATGAGGGATATGTTGTTGCTATGAGTACTATGATTCACTCCAAACCGTCCACATTCGAAGCAGTAAAATAACAAGTTTGGAAGGATGCTATTGCTGAAGAATATTAATCAATTATGAAAAATTATGTATGGAATGTTGTACCTAGACTGAAAGGGACATCTGTTGTGACTTCAAGATGGCTATTTAAAATCAAACATGGAATTGATGGTAGCATTGAGAAATATAAAGAAAGGTTTGTGGCTCGAGGATTCTCTTAGAAATAGGAAGAAGATTACGATGACATATGTGCTCCCATATCTCGATATACAACCATCCTTTCTATAGTTTCCGTTGCTGCAAGTCAGGGATGGACTTTTCATCAGATGGATGTAAAGATCCCATTTCTTCATGGTGTGTTACATAGGAAGAGGTATATGTTGAACAACCATAAGGATTATAAGTAGAAGATCGAAGAACACATGTTTGCAGGTTGAAGATGGCATTGTATGGTTTGAAGAAAGCTCCCTGAGCTTGGTATGCATGTATTAACAATTACTTAGTGAAGTTGGGGTTCACAAGAAGTAATGTTGATCCCAACCTCTACTTCAAATTAGTCCAAGGTATGCCATTGATTTTGGTTTATATGTTGACAATCTATTTTTGACAGGTAGCGATTCTTTGATGATCAAATGTAAGAGGAAGCTAGCCTCTCAGTTTGAGATGAAAGACCTTAGTCTCGTGCACTAATTTTTGGTCCTTGAAGTGTGGAAAAATCATGGTGAGATATTCCTTTCACAAGGAAAATACATTTTAAAGTTGTTGGAAAGATTTGGAATGACTTAATGTAAATCCATGGTCACTCCAATGGAAATGAACTTGAAGAAATTATGTGGAGATGCTGCAGGACTAGACTTAGAAAATCCATATCAGTATAGACAACTGATTGGGGCTCTGATGTTCCTTGTGAACACTCATCCAGCCATTTGCTATGTAGTAAACACATTGAGTCAATTCATGACCAAGCCCCACCACACACATTGGAAAGTTGCTAGACACAAATTGAGATATTTGCATGGGTCGATCACAATTGGCCTGAGATATTCTACAAGAAATGTTCAACTTTATGGATACATTGGTGCTGATTGGACAGGAAATGTTATCTATAGGAAAAGTACATTTGGATGTTGTTTTAGCCTTGGATCTACCATGATATCCTAGATGAGAAGGAAACTAATGTATGTAGCATTGAGCACAACCGAAGCATAATATATTTCTGCTAGCATGGTTAGCTGAGAGGTAGTATGGTTAAGAAATCTCTTTGGAGAGCTATTTGCGCAAGTCCTAGATACAACAGTGATATATTGTGACAACAAGAGTGGGATATGTTTGGTAGAAAATCCTATGTTTCATGACAAGTCCAAGCATATTGAGATTCAATATCAATTCATTTGAGACATGGTGCAAAGAGGAGTTGTCAAGCTCCATCACATATCAACAGAGGAACATATTGCAGATATTCTCACCAAGGCATTATCTAAGAGAAATTTCTCTATTTTCAGAGAACAACTTGGACTGGTGGATGTAGCCCCTTTGGATAAGGGGCAACGCTGATCGAGGACACTGAGCATACTCTTCCCACCCTGCTTGAGCTCCCAAGGCAAGGAATTGAGATAGAGGGCTCTTGGGGTTGAGGGAACTCTGGACAATAGGGAGTTACCCTATATGTTACCCAGGGTAGAATAATTCTTCTCCCCTATCTTCATAGGGTTGGATAATGTTGCTCCCCTCTTGGTCTTTCCAGAGTATACACTTGTTGGCATTATACCCTCAAGCAGGCTAGCTTGATGGGAATACTGCTCCTCATTTTGGCCAATGAGTTGAGAGTGTACTTGGGGTGTACAACCCAAGTCGATTATGATGCAGGTGTTCTACCACATGATTTTGGAGGGTCATGGTTGGGAAGATGAGTAGGTGATAGGACTGGGTTGGAGATGTGATCCCCTGTATGATATATATATAGTCATATTTCTTGGTATGGGTGGAATTTATTGCTCCCCGATTCTTCTTCTTTCTAGATCTGATAAATTTTGAACATTTAGAGTGTAGCAGAGATAGTCAAATAATTACAACAACTTGATAGGATGATGCAAAGATCAACTGATAGATATCAGCATGTGGAATTCTTCCTAGTTGAGAGGGAGCATTAATTTTGCATCTAGGGTCAACTTCGACATTAGACATCCCAGATGACCAAGATGATGATTGCATTATATTCCTCTTTTCAATAGGACCAAAATCAACCTAAATATTACCCGATTTACTTAAGCAGAAGTTAAGTTTTGAATTATTTTATTCATTCATTCATTATGGAATGGGTTGGCCCTAACCACTTGGGTAACTGCTTGGATCATTCTCAACCCCAAGTAAACCCTCAAGAAAGCCTATAAAATCAAGCAACCTCAAGCTCATTTCAATACACTTGATTAAGTCATGTTTCTATTTTTTTTGGCTCACATAGGTTCTTCGACAAAAGTTCGCACATAGTCTGAAGTAATAGGCGAAAGGTTCATTTTAGGGTAGGGTTTTCCTGATCTTAGTCGCAATTACAGAATTTTTTTTTTTCATCCTTGGTCACAGGCACAAAGTAGAAAAGAGAGTGACTCTGGCTCTCTGGTCACTCGGAGACAGTTCAATAAGAGCGCCTCTAGGTTCAGAGGTAGATAGGAAGGTTCTGGTCCCTGGTCACTCGCACCAGGTAGCCTTGGGAGTGATCCTGTCTTCTCAGTCGCTCACACAACTCGACAAGGATGCGAATTTGGTTTGTTGGTCGCTTGCACAACTCAGAAAGGGAGCAAATTTGGGTATTTGTAGTTCAGTGCCAGAGCCACACGTATAAAGACCTCCTAGAAGTGACTTTGCAACCACAATCGCTTGCATACAGTATCCATGAGAGTGACGCAAAAGTTTCAGTCGCTTGTAGACAATGTTGATGAGGGCGACCTAGTTGATATCTAGGGTTTTGACATCTTGGCTTCGGTCAACTTCAGTGATCTGGTAGATTTGGGTTTCTTTGCTGTTATAACAGATCTATAGATTTGATTTATTGTTATTTGCTGCAAATCACATGTATTGGGCTCATTGTACTTACTGCTAAAATATTTTTATGACGATCTACTAAAGAAGAAGATTTGAAAGGGTTTCCCCCTTGTGGGGTTTTCCCCTATTCTTGGACCAATCTATTGTCTCTTATGGTTGTGATGGTGTCTTCTCTATCACTACATATATTTTTGTTTCTTCAGTTACATTTATGATTAATTATACTACTAATAATTGGATGCATCGTTAATGAAAAGATAAATTTGGCTAAAGTAACTAATAGAACATTGAATAATCATAAAATTTAGCACCTCTTCCTAATATAACATGGAAGGTTCATAGAGTTTCAAATTCTCTACATTCATAACTGAGAAAATTCTCATATATTGTGGTAAACTGAGTCGATAGGCATTATCACCCACCTTTTCCAGTATATCAAAGGACCATACTTGAGAGCCTTGATTTTCTTACTAGGCCCCTGCAAACTGTCCTTGTTCAATTGTAGCCATACTTTGTCTCCCACCTTGAATGATTTATCTGTTATGTGTTGATCATTCTTGGCCTTATACTTCTACTGTGACTTCTACATTATTTCTTGTCTATAGATGGATTGGCATGATCTTCTCTATTAAAATTTTAGCCCTCAAAGCATCTCCTGTAAGATATCCCCCCACTTCTCCTTGCTGCCCATATGAAATATCCAAAGGTGAAGGTGGAAAACATCCAAAACAAGTCTCAAATGGGGACTTTCCTGTAGAAGTGTGGATTGCTTTATTGTAAGAATATTGTATATATACCAGGTTTTCATCCCAGGTCTTCAGATGCTTGAGGTTGTATCCCCTTAGAAGCTACACCAAAGTCATGTTGACTAATTTTTTCTGCCCATCTATTTGTGGATGGAATGTTGTAGATCTCTTCAACTTTGTGTCCATCTTCTCCCACAATGTAGTCTAGAATGCGCTAAGAAATCTTGTGTCCCTGTCTTAAATGATGCTCCTTGGTATCCCAAAGTGCACCCAGACCTATACAAAGAATAAGTTTGCTGCTTCTTGCCCCTTGATGGTCTTTTACAGGGTATCAGAACACACATATTGTTGAACCTGTCAACTACCACGAATAGTTAGTCATGTCCCTTCCTGGTTTTTTGTAAACCTCCCATAAAGTCCATGGAAATTATTTCCCAAGGACGAGTAGGTACAGGTAAGGGATGAATGATACAAACCCTGTTTCATGTTGCTAGGCTTGCTGGTACAACAAATCATGCATCCTCTTATGAACCTAACTACTTACTCTTACATCTTAGGCCAATACACAAACCTCTACAAGTTAGCAACTGTCTTCCCTACACCAAATTTCCCTGCAATCTTGGAGGTGTGAGCCTCTCTAATTAGTTGCAAACGCTCACCTTTAAGAACACATAGCTTATCCAACCTGTAGAGTAACCCATCCTGGAGATGGTAGTCAATTATGTTGTCGACATCGTGCACATGACTTTGACTTTGCAACTGCTGATACACCTCCTTGAAGTTCTCATCTTCTGAATTTGCTTCTCTGTATGCATCATGGGTGAATGGCTCCATATGCATAGGGTCCCCAAAGCTATAATATTTGATGTGGGTGGAATTGAAATCATGTCGACCAACTTGTTTGTGTTTCCCTTCTTATACTTGATCACCAAAATAAACTACTGTAAAAACCCCATCCACTTGTGATGCCTGGTTCGTTGTAGCTTACTCTAAGCCTGAAAGTACTGTAACAACTAGTGATTTGTGTGGATTACTGTCTCCTTTCCCATCAGATAACACTTCCACTTTTTCACATCTTTTACCATGGCATATAGCTCCTTATTGTAGGTAGGGTAGTTAAGAATAGCCCCATGAAACACTTCAAAATGGTAGAAAACGTGCCTTCCTCCTTGCATTAAGAACACTCATATAACATACCCACTTGCATCTATCTCCATGTCAAAGGGATGCTTCAAGTTTCGTAATGCGAGAACTGGTACTTAACTGATATTCTTCTTTAGCTCCTCAAAAGCCTTTTGCTAACCTTTTCCCCACTGGAAACTCTTGTCACTTGCTGTTATAACTTGGAGTGGTGCTGCTACCACTGAAAATGAGGCTATGAATTTCCTCAGGTACTGTGCTGCTACCACTGAAAATTATGGCCTCCATCTTGAAAGGATATATCTTCAACTCTCCTACACTGATCACATACCCATATACACCAAGAACTGCTTCATAAACTCGCACTTCTTGATATTTAATAGTAGTTGGTGCTTCTTCAATGTTCCAACACCCATGTCAAATGTGAAATATGCTCCTCCTAGGTAGCACTATATACTAGTATATCATCCAGATAGAAAATAACAAATGAATCTATAAAAGGCTGCAATATATCACTCATTAATATCATAAACGTATTTGGTGCATTACATAGGCCAAATGGCCTAACTAACCCCTCATACAAACCTTGCCTGGTTTTGAAGGCAGTCTTCCATGTATCTTCTTCTTTGACTCGAACTTGGTGATATACATACTTCAAGTCCAACTTGGTGAAGTATTTTGCTTGTTGCAACTAATGCAATAAATCATCTATCCTGGGAAGTGGGTATCTGTTCTTGAGCGTGATTTTATTCAATGCTCTATAATCTATACACATCCGCCAAGTCCAATCCTTCTTTGGCACAATGATGATGGGTGACCCACATGGTGATGTAAGTTGAATGACACCCTGTTCTAGCAGCTGCTACAACTATTTCTTCACCTCACTTGCTTCTATAACAGACTGCTTGTACAACCCAATATTTGGCAATGGAGAGTCTGGCAATAGCTAGATCTCATGCTCCATTTCTCCCTTAGGTGGTAATGCTTTAGGCTCTTGGAACACATCCTTGTATGCCTGTAACAACTCCTCCAATTGTTGTTTCTATTTATTAGTACAGCCTCTAGGGATTCCTTACCTCTTATTGACTCTTCTTCAGATTCACTTTCTCTCAAAAACAATAAAACATACTTCTTGCTGGAATTGATCAATTTCTTGGCTTGTGTTGTCTCTCACTACAAAAACTATGTTTTCAATTGACCAAAGTGCAAAAGAGAAGAAAATTTGCGGCCATCTCTCAGAGCCACAAAACCACTCAAAGCTAAATCATACCCTCTCCATTGAATAGTGCTCGAAATAAGCTTCCCAATGGTGTGTGGAAGTCCAAAAATGGACTTCTAGATGAAAAGATATGTCCAGTTGAGGTCCAAGGGTTTTTTCGCCTTTGAAAGGAAAGAAAGAATAAAATATCAGAGGATTGGAAGCATGTCACAAATCACATATTAGAGGTCCCTGGTAGCAATGAGGCAAGCAGGCCAAAGAGAAAACCATCAACCAATGATCACCGATATCGGAGGTTACAACAATCTCACATAGCTGCGATTGCCAATGTCATAGGTCTGGGGTACAATGTATATTATTGATGTTGGGTTGTGTTATATTCTTTCCATGACTAGCAAACCTAGTTAACCGGGGGGTTAGAGGGGGAGCGGAGCCCCCCCTTCGTTGCATAGTGGAGGGGTCATAGGGGGTTTGAGGGTGGCGGTTAGCCCCCCTTTACGAGGTCTGGGGTAGTGCCCCAGGGAATTTTTTTTTGGACCCTATATTAGGTGGGCGGACCTACCTATGGTTTTGTGCATAGTTTTCACAGATGGTTTTGGGCTTGATGGTTTTCGGTCCATGGTATTGGATGCTTCATCATGTATATATATGTATTGTAACATTGAAAGGAGCATAATGAAAAATCAAGTTGGTAGTCCCAGTTTTGGGATCTAGGGGAAAATCTCTGTGTATATGTGTTTTATGTGTTATGCTCTCGCATTGTTTATTTTCCGTGTGTTTAGAATTCGTATGCAGGTAATTTCTATACGGGGTTAAAACCTACAAGTGAGCTGCGATTGCTGATATCGGTGAGGTCAGAGCAAACTTGCGATGGAGTGATCACCGATATCACAAATATAATATCGGAAGGGTCCAGGGCTTCGCACATCGACGAATCAGCGCACCGACAAGGTAACAACTCTAAAAATGTTGCGAAATGGAAAAGTTCCGATATATTGTAAAATCGCGAGGAGGGCCGAAAACATTTTAACAAAGGATTTTAGCGAAAAACCAAGTATCGACAGGCCTTTTCTCTCTCCTCCAGGGGGCACGTGGAAGAACACTATTAGATCCAATAAAGACACAGGGTAGCTGACGTCATCATGATGTGGCAGTATGGAGGACACGTGGCATGTTGATCTAATGTTTTCAAGGGTCCTATGGGGGCATATCCGGGTGACACATGTCACCACTCATAAAGTGACACATGGCAGTGAGGACATCACTAATCGAAGATTAATGTTCGTAGGATGAGGCATGTTGTTACATCAAAGTTAAAACCTCAATTTCGATCCGCCGAGAAAGGGGCTTCGATAGGGGGGTTGGCCCGAGATCACATAAAAGGATGAGGAATGAAGGGTCAAGCACCAAAGAGCTATCGCAATCGGAGGATGCAAACATGTTGCGGCTCCAATGTAATAGTCTCGATTGCGATTCGCTGAGAAAGGAGCTCCAATAAAGGGTGCACGGTCATGAAGACTTAAGGAAACCCGACACAAAGAACTTATAAAGGGAAAAAGTCCCCCAGACAGGAACCTAAGGGCTCTATTGCCTTAGAGCTGAGCTCTAGGTTGCAGCCCCCTGGTCATATGAGAGGAAAGGTAGAAAGGGGCTAAACCAAAGGGGGCCAAAGGAGATCAGGACTTGCTGTTCTGTAATGTCTCTTAGCGTAAAGGTCTTGATACAACGATAACCCGATAGCTTGGTACAAAGATTTAAAGGTAGATGAGTCGAAAATTGAGAGTTTGAATAGAGGTATGGAGCAGTGGAAAATTGATATGGGCTAATCCTGTAGAAGCCCCTGCAACATGAAACCCAGTACAACAATCACCTCAGAAATGAATTTGATTGCTTCGCTACACGTCTTCAAAGATTTTATGGAGGTATGGAACTCAGGAAGACTTAATGGATTGGCATGGGGCTCCACTCAGATACATAATGAAGGACTGCTAGGACATTCTCCTCTTCTACTCTGTAACATGCAATCATAGTCGATCACTATTAGTTCCAGAGAGGTGAATTCAGGCAGTTAAGGTGAAAGTGGCAGAAACTAACCGAACAGCAGGGGGGACACATTGTGGCAGAGATGTGGCTTGATCATGGGCCTTCAGAGGAACCCCACGATGATATTTTCCTTCTTCATCATTCAGTTTCCTTTTTCTATTTTTCTGTAATTTCTTTTATTTTGTAATTTCTATATTTCCAAGAACGAAATCAAATCTGAGGAAATCAGTTTCGGCAACAGAGCTATCACAGCCCTAGACAGCTGGCCCTGGGCAAGCCCCCCTTCTCTGTATAAATAAGGGGGAGAAACATTTAATAGGGGTTCCAGAATTCTACACCCGCAATGGTCCAAATTCTTTGGTTCCATTTTGGTTCTAATTGCTTGTTCATGAGGGACTTGAGCGATATGCATATGAACGTAATGGAATGGGGATTGGGATTCGAGGATTAATGAAACTATTCTCTTGATTCCTATCAAAGCAATGTGCAATATGTTTTCCCCTCTGTAAATCTCATTCCATATATGTTTTTCTTTCTCTGAAATAGTGTAAGGAAGTGGAAAGTTTCACCCTTGTTCATGATTGTATATTTGTTTGTAAGTAGTAACAACACTTGTGTTAGCTACAAATTTACTTAAGTACCTGTAATTTGCACAGATTTGCTTACATTTTTAGTGACAAATGTGCCCATGAGATACATGGCCTGAAACCTTGGCTGACGCTCCACTATTTCTACCATTCCTCCCCCTCCCTCTTCCATATCTCTGCTGGAACATCATTTCTTAGGATTCCGTTACAACCCTATGCATCGAATCCCCTCCTTTCTCTCCTCCTATTCACCTTTACTACAACTGCAATATTAAGCTGCCTGTTTTTGTGTGTTGGCCACTAGAACCAAAAAATCCTCTTTGAGGTTGGCCCAATTTCCCCCCTGAGCATTTGGATCCATGTATTGGCTTGAGTCTACCTTAATGAAGGGTCATTGAACCAAGCCCCCTTTTATTATCTTTTTAAACTTCGTGACAATTGGAGTGCAACCAAGAGCCCCCATTGATAAACTTCCATGCATTCCTCTATTTAAGATGTCCTAAGCACTGTTCTACAATCAACCCAAAGGCTATATCTAGGAAGCTTTCTGTATCTCCTGAAGCACTTGTGCTATAGGTGCTAGAAAAAACAACAACAACTTGGTTGGCACTTACTAGTGAAATTTTCGAATTGCCTTTGTGCGCATTGATGATGAACAATTTTTCTTCCTTGATGAGGTGGTACGGGTTAACTCTCCTCATGAATGTTGCATCACACATGTACATGTATGGACTCCCAAACATGACTCAACATACATCAAGAGGAACGACATCCAAATCTACTTCATCAATAAAATCAACACTAATATCAAATCTAATTTTGCACTATTTTGTTACCTTCAACTCTACATCCTTATTTACCCATCCCAGTGGATATGGGTTTGGATGATCACGAACTTCTAGGCCCGACTTCTTGACCAGCTTTGTTGCAATGAGATTTGCCTATGATCTTGAGTCAAACATACCATCAATCTTTGTCTTCTTGACCTGTATCTTTATATGGAAGAGTTTGGTCATTTCTTTCTCTTCCTATTGTTGAAGGCTACTCAGATTGACCTCCTTCTACACTATTGTACAAGCAATCTTCTCATCTACATTTGAGCTTCTTTCAACTTGGTTGCTCGAATCAACCACGAGGGCTTCACTTTGGGAGGAATACCATAGCACGTGGGTTCATATTGGGGGATATATATTTAGGAAAAAATGACATAATATATTGGTGGATATATAGGGGGTAAATGGTTTTTATATTAGCAGGTATAAAAAATGAAGCTCAAAGTTAATGAAAAATATAAAGGGGTATAAAAAATGTTAATGAAAAAATGGATACCTACAATATTTAGTGAAAGTAGGGGTTTTTTAAATTGGGAAGGTGCATTGGGTTCGTATTGGTAGGGGGTTAAATAATGTGATTTTTACAGGAATTTTTCAATATGTAGTCAAATTAAGAGTATTGTTTAATATGCTATGAACACACGTGATATGTCAGAGTTAATTGAGTGAAGCCCCTGTGGAATCGGTGGCCATGAGATTATTCTTCCTATTACCTTTCTTTTTGTTCTTCGGGTTTAGCTCTGGATGAAACTTACAACACTTCTCCTTTGTATGGCCATCAATGTTGCAGTGGTTGCTAGGATATTTTCACTGGTGTTTTGTGACTGCCATATTTTTTATCTTTTGCCCCTTCTTTCTTCTTCTTCCCCTCCTTAGAAGCTTCCTATTGCTCCTTATGCTTTGATCCACTTGATTGCGCTCTTTTGAGGCCTATGTTCTACATGTATTGTGCTTGTACATAAGCCTCATCCACATATTTGAGCTTTAACAACATCACTTTCTCATGCAGATGGCCGTGAAAACTACCCAAATACTTGAGGAGTACATCTTAGTTCTTTGGAGAGATACCCAACATTATAGCCATCTTTCTGAATTCTGTGGTGTATTCCTCCATGCTTTGGCCTAACTTTTGCCTGAAGTAGTGCCACTAGATCTGTTGGTCCTCCATGTACCCAATGAGATAAAATTGTGGCTTAATGAGGGTTTTGAAATCCTCCCACTTAGTCACTAGAGGTTCTCCCTCCAACCTCAGGGTTTCCGTATGGTTCTCCCACCAAGTCAGTGCATGGCCCTCTAATTTTAGTTGCACGAATGAGATCATTTGCCCTTCCTTGATCTGATGGATGCTGACATAAACTTCCAGTTACTGCAATCAGTGGTTTAGCGTAAGAGCATCGATCTCGTCGTGGTACGACTTGATATCGATTTTTTCTTCCACTTTGTATAGGGATTGATTCACAACACTCGAACTAGGTTGATCTTTTCTGGGTTCTTTCTTCAGTTGGTTCTTTGTGTCTTCCTAATCTCCTGATCCCCCTTTTGATTTTTCATTTGCATTCAAACCTCCATCTTCTCCAAATAACCACAAAGTATTGCTTAGGGCCACCATCAGAGGTTTACGTTGCAGTTTATATCCGCGACTTTTTGTTCGAGCTGTGAAAACCTCACCTCAACATAATCACGAGATTCGTTTATAGATTTGTCTGCCATGATTAGGGTTTTATGATTTTCCACCGTGCCAACCTAGATACCCTACAAATATCCACAAATACCCAAAGAAACCTGCTCTGATACCAAATGATCTATAAACTGTTATAGACATTCCGTTGGATAATTCGTCACAACATATATGATAATAATATATTAAAATACTGAAATTTTACACTATTACAATTTATTAAACTTTAAGATATGTGGATTTAACTGTAACTAGTGCATGCATGTGAACACAAATTATGTAGAAAAGTATATAATGATAAAATAAGCACACACACACACAAGACACAAGAACCTTTTCGGGAGAAAACCCAACTAGAAGGTGAGGTCACTTCACTCTCTTTCTCTGTCTTGAAATATGGCTACAGGTACAAAGAAGTAATGTTTGTGGCCCATGGGATGCTACAATGCACAAATCCTCTTTGTGTGCTTTACCTCTTACCTCTCCTGGCTATCTTTGATTAGCTATGGAACAAAATGCTCTTGAAAGAATGGAATGTACTTCCTCCTAGTGGCCCAGTTATAACACAACGTGATAGCTTACTAGTGGTTAATTTTGACTACACCAACTCTTAACTAGAGTTACAATATAGACTCTTCTAGAATCTTTTACATCACAAACACGTGGCTAACCCATTTTCCATAAATAATGGGGGATGACGTGGCATCCTCTTGAACTATAGGTGTGAAAATAGGAAGGCCAACTTTTGAGTGGCATAAATTTTGGATACAGACTTCGATTGACACGCTTCTTGTGCCATTAGAAAGATATCTATGTGTAGAATAATATGAAAAGGTGTAGCACTCATGCTACATAGTTTTACCCCCCAAAATGTCGTTTGATGTCTCAAAACGCTCTCGGAAGGTTTCAAACCCCGTTTCGCCAAATTGGGTCCCGCCGGTAAAAACAGTCCCTTGAGCCGATTCCTGCACTTTTTCCATTCCAAATGCATCGAGATGGATGAGAAATAATACAATGATGCAATTTGAATCATTCAAACATTTTTACCTACCTTTAATAACTAGCTTGATTTTATAAGCAACTTGTGTAGGAGCCATATAAGGCCTTGAAATACCAAGTTGCCAAATAGTGCAAGGTAAAGACTCATAAGCATTTGTAGATGTATTAGTTATTTAAGAGTATAGACAACAAACAAAATCCAATTGATGCCATTTGTTGTGTAAATTTTTGTTAGAAATGATTTTAATACAAAATAGAAATTTCATTCTTTTAACTAAACATTTACTGAATGTTAACTTTGTGAATTCAACTATAAAAATCTCCCTACTTAAAAACTTTAACAATTTTATTTCTTTTAATATTTTGAAAATTTGTTTTAATATTCTAAAAGTAGAAACCTAAATGCAAAAATAGATCTAAATTTTTATAATGCCGCTTACAAAATGGAACTTTGCAAATCATAAGTTTTAATAATATTTTTTTTTAAGATCTTTATGCATGGGTATGAGGGAATTTTTAAACTTTGCTATCAATTACTTTTTGCATAAGAAACAGGTACTAAGCAATAACACTGCATATTAGACTTGTTTAATAAGTAATATCATTTAGTTATATTATAACAATTCACTTTAACATTTATAGCATGAAATTTTAGAAATCAACGAACACAATCCATCCATCTTCAAATGGTTCTAAATCTAATATGCCTCTCATATCATTTTTTTTTAATAATTGTTTAAATTTTTTTTTTTCTTAATATTTCTTTCCACTTTTACATTCATACAATATTTGTTTAAATTTGAATTATAAATAGTTTCAATATTTCTGGAGCTATCCATCTAGTAATGCATGTGGTAATATATGTTACCGTTGAATTTTGTATTTACTTATTTACTTAAATTCAACAAGTCACATATTCATCTATTAATGCGCGTGGCAATATATGCTACTGTTGGATTTTGTATTTACTTAAATCCAACCGGCCACATATACTTCCCCATACATAAATAGATAGATAACTCCAGAAATATCAATAGCCTCAAAGCAATACTAAAAACATGAGAAATATCAATAGCCTCAAAGCAATACTAAAAACATGATAACGAAATTCATTTGATTAATCATGTGTGATGATGTATACATATATATTAATAACATCCTAAAATTTGATCATATAATTTTTTTTATTACATATTTAAAATTGACTCAAAATATAATTTAACATCTAATGCCGATGTTTAAACATCTAGTATTTCTAACATGTAAAAATAAAATAATTATTTATATCATTTAAATAAAATATTAATATAATAAAAATTAAAAATGATAAATTAAAACTAAAAATAATATAAAATAAAATATGAATGTAGATTTAATTTCAATTTAAAATAAGGTCTCAACAAACTTAATTAAAATAAAATTATTATAAAAAAAAAAAAATTAAAAAAATTAATCAAAATAAATATTATTATAAAATTAAAAAACATTTACACATAAATAGAGTGGTATATACAAATTTAATTTATTTTGAAAAAGATTATTTAAAATAATTTTTGTTAATAAAAAAATATATTAAAATTTTATCATTATTTGATTATTAGATATATAAAACAAGAAAAATTATTATTAGATATAATAAAGAGAAAGATTTTTTTTTGGTAGGTATGCATCTACTAGTGATATTTGAACCATAATTTATCAGAGTGACTTAACAGTGCACCCATTCACGGTCAATCTAAAGCCCGTAAGCCAGAAAGAAAAATTCTTATTAATAAAATAAAAATAATTATAATTCAATTTCTTTTTATAAATAAATTAATTATTTAAATCATAATTAATATTATAATTAATTATTATAAAATGATATAACAAAACAACATACAAATATAAATTTATAACTTTGATAAGAAATTAATTATATTTAAAATTATAATTATAATACACAGTATAACAAATTTATAAAAACATGTAATATACCTCCTTACTTTAGGAGCTTTATCCCTAGTGTTAAGGACCAAAGAGTATCGTCTCTTAGAAAATGCATTTTCATGCATATTTATGGTCTCTTCCAATGTGGTTTGGAATATCTTTTTTCCTTTTAACTAATTTTTGGTAAAGCGGCATGAATTCAAAAACTATTTAAAAAAAAATAAAAGTTGGAATATCTTTTTTTCCTTTTAACTAATTTTTGGTAAAGCGGCATGAATTCAAAACTACTTTAAAAAAATAAAAAACTGAAAGGTATATTTCATGAATTGTAATATAAATTAAATATTTTTAGTGAAGATGAATACAATTATTTAATTATTTTATTGATTAATGATTATATGATTTTATAATTCAATAGGAGATATGTTTTTTTGTGCGTCACCTATAATTCATATAAACATTTAAAAACAATAATAACAAAAAAAATCAATGTTCATGATAAATAAAATCTTTCATAAATAAATTTTTTTCTCTCTTTTTTCTATATAAAAAGTAATTGAAAGCAAATAAAATTATATTTCATTCATTAGTGCTTATTGCATCTCATAATGAGGGGTAGTATGTAATTTTTCTTGTTTTGTTTGGAATTGACACATGAATTTTAAAAAATTGATTAATAATAAAAATAATATTTCAATGCCTATTATAAATAAAATATTTTAATGTTCACTTTAATAAAATATTTCAATAGTAATTTTATCTTTATTTTAATAGATATAAAGCAATTGAATGTTTTTTAAGTACTTAAGTTGATTTTTACAACCCAATATGAGGGAGATGTATAATTCCTTTCATGTAATAAAAAATAATTTCAATGTTGGCCATAGATAAAATATATTAATGTTCACCTTTAGTAAAATGATTTTATATGAACTTTATATCAATGTACAACTTGAGTGGGCCTAATGCTTTAAAACATGTGTTTCTTTGTAAGAGGTCACAAGTTCAAATTCAAAGAAAGTGGGGTAGTGTGTGTACACTTTTGTAAACTTTAGTAATCACACCCTAAGCAAAAGGGGGTCCCTTGTGACATAAACATGAGGTCTCATAAACCAATAATATAAATAAAATATTTCAATATACCCATGTAGTAAAATATCTATTTATTTATCTATCTGTATAACAATTGAAATAAAAAATATCCTTATAGTTAAAACATTTAAATAACGGGTTGTTCAAGGAGATTTGTAAGTCAAACCTAAGAGGAAGGGGTCCCTTGTGCCATAAATAAAGAGTCTTATACACCAATAATATAAATAACATATAAATAAAATATTTCAATATACCAATGTACTAAGATATCTATTTGTTTATCTATGACGTAACAATTGAAATAAACAAATATTCTTTTAGTTAAAACATTTAAATAGTGAGTTGTTTAGTATAGAGGTTGTGTCGTAACAAGTGAGTCTCATACACCAGTAATACAAATAATATATAAACAAAATATTTCAATATAAACATGCAGTAAAATATGTATTTATTTATCTACATATATAACAATTAAAATAAAAAATATTATTATAGTTAAAACATTTAAATGGTGAGGTTTTTAGTATGAAGAAGATGTGTAATTCGTCCCATGCTCCACATGGAGTAGACAAGTGGCGTGCACGTGCACACACACACGCACACACACCTTAAGAAATAGTGTATATCCATCTCAACTTTAGATATATCATGCATTAAGAGGGATCAAATTCAAAACTCGAGGAAATGTTTGCATCTCTAAGGATTTGATCATCATAGTGCATGCAATTAAAACATTTCAATGATGTGTTGCTTAGTATGAGGGAGATGTGAAATTCCTTTCATGCTCAACATTGACTTGACATATGGCATATAAAGAACTCTAAGTTTATCATGCATCGAGAGGTATCAAATCCAATACTTGAGGAAGTTTTTGTACATGTAAGGATTTTGATCCCTTGTAGTGCATGCACTTAAAAAATTCCAGTGGTGTGTTACTTAGTATGAGAGGGATGTGCAATTCCTTCCGTGCTCAACATGGATTTGACATGTGGCATATTAAGAACTAAAATAGATCTGTCCTATGGCAAGAGGGATCAAAATTTGAGGAAAGGTTAAATTTTTTAAGGATTTCAACCCTATCAACACATGATAGATTTAGAGTAAGCTAGATTTACATTGGTTATTCTCATTGATTTAAGATTTTTCTCTTGCCAAGCAAAGAATTGATGTTATAAATATACTCATGCATATATTTCAACTTGAGATTCTACTTTATTTCCTTTCTACCTATGATGTTGAATCATATCTTCTTCTAATTATGTTTTTATCTGCATATTACTTTATAATGGCATTGGATTTGTAAATACCTCTATGAACTTAGAATCCATAGTGATAACCATTTGGACTGTCTGAGGTATGAGACAAAATACTGACAAATAAAAAATGTCACTAATGCATAAAACAATGTAGAGTAAAATCATATGAAAAAAACTTAATTATTTTAAATGGTAAAAATATAATTGGACTACATCATGAGAAAATACTTCATGATTTTACAATAGTGAAGGCCCATATTTATATTACCATGTTTTTTTCACCTAGAGTCATGCACTTTTGTCATATGTCCAATACCATAGGTTACAAAAACTATGGGTGAATACCATAAATCACTATGGTAAAAACTAAAGAATAATTGTATATGGTAAAAGCTTATTGTATGATTAGAGTTTTATTTTGTGTTATTCCACCTCTCAAATACCATGGGTGGATACCATGGTTTACCAAAATCATGGGCTTGGAAATGAAAAACAATACAAAACAATTATTAACCATAGTGATTTGATGGAAACAGTGGATAATTATCAATTTACACTTAGATCAATTTGTGTATAGATTTCTCTATGCCAGTGGAATAATTTTTGTGTAAAATACTACCACTATTTTATTGATGTGCTTCTCTAAGTGTGAGAATGGTGGAAAATAAGAATGGCCAATGTAATGTTTTAGTTTTATTACCCATATATTTATAGGGTAATTTTGGGATAAATTATTTTTCTCTTAGGATGCATCTAGTTAACAACCTCATATGATCCTCATATAAAAGTTTCTTAGGTGCCTCTTTCCCACTCATTGGTTAGCCCATCCGCTTGATCATATTGCTCACCAAATGAAAGTAGGTCAACAACCATGAGGTCTTGATAGGAGGGGCATAAATAAGAGACCTTGATTGATGTGATGTGTCCACACCCCTCTATACTCAACACTTTCCATTTATCTTTGACCCATTGTCCTTTCTTTCGTTTGGCTATTTTTAGTCACTCGTATTGATTCCATATTCACTTCATTCTGTGAGAAGAGGGTTTTAAAAAATTCTCAGAGGTTATTGAAATTGCAAAAAGAAAGAATGTTGAAAGTATATGGAAATTTCTAAAATACAAAAAAGTTGCAAGGGATGATTAATGACTAAAAGCCAAGTTAAGTTAAGAACTAACTCCTCACGTGAATTCGTCACCTTAGTCCCATCCATATCATGCCTATGAAAGTAAAAGGGACTTAAAGAAACATCCAAACCCTTATGAGTGATAAACTAGCCATATTAAAATGGGATTGAAATGAAATAAACGCTTGCTAAGCAAGCCAAATTAAAGCAAAGAAAAAGGATAAGTAAAGCATGGGAAAAGTAGTGTTGAGGAAAGGTAACTCAAGTAATGCACACACTCCCTTCACAAAGGTGCTCATGGATGGTGGTATTGCATAACCCATGTATAATACTATGAATCCCCTCTCGAAGTACACCTTAGACCATATCTCCTATGATTTACACCTATTGATTAAAGGGTTGACCTAAGAACTATTCCTCCCCCTAGGGTTAGGTACGCATGATAGGGACATTTAATGATCCTCTTATACCTAAATATGGCAACTAGTATAAGGTCAAAAGCTAATGTGAAGTTTGAAGATGATACTTTGTGTGATATACTTATATGGCTCTAACCTTAAATATGGTCTAGTTTTAATGCTTCATTGACTCCTATGTCCATGCTAGAAGCCCTTACTTGATTTTTCATAGCTTTCTTTTGATGACGATCCATAGTTCTTTGGAGGATGTTGATACTACTTCACTCACACCTCTTGGGCATTGATGGCATATCCTTGGATGACCTTCTAATTTACCTCATATGTTTCACACTAGTTGATAGATGTTGAGCTTGATAATGAATCGGTATGTACCATAAGTCACTTCTCCACCTCAAGCACCTTAGACATTGCCCATTGAAGCTAGGGTGTTGCTAATTGATAATGATGTGTCACCTCCTTACACGACATGGGCTTAAGGAGGATGATGTTGGGCTTAAGAGAGTCTTTTTGATGATGAGACATGACATTTATAAGGAGTCATGCCCCTTGGACCATTGGAGAAACATGTGTTTTAGGGATGGTATCACTCTTTTAGGCCTCTATACCCATACATGTCAACTTTTTGAGGCTATTTTTAATGTTATTTCACTGTATTTTCACATTTGAGATTGTATTTCCCTTCAACTTGATGACTTATTTGCCTTGTATCATAGATCATCCATATTTTAGGGTTTTAGCCTTATTGAACTAAAGTGCTCGGTTTCCCTCATATAAATAGAGGATTTCTTAATTCATTTGTTCATTTCACAACTTGAGAGACACACATATATTAAAATACAAATATTTTCTCTAGTTCAATTCGGAGCACTAACTGAGAAAATCACTTGGGGACTTCATAGATGTAGATTTGATCTATTCTCATGGTTGTATTGTGAAGCTTAGATGAATGTAGGGCAAAAAAAAGTAGGTTAACTCATTTTTATCTTAGATTCATGTTTTATTGGATGGATGATACATTTATTAATAATGTTTACATGGTATTTGTTTCATTATCCTTGTTAAACTAACCCTTCTTGCAAGGCTTCATGGAAGTAACATGTTATCTCCTTCCCTTAATATATATCTTTGAAAATTTTAGAGCCTTGAATCAAACCTGAAGATAAGTAAGTTAACTTTCCTTAGTTCTTTTTAATGTTGTTTCTAATCTAAAGTTTCCCTAAGTGTTATTTTCCTAGATTCCATTAGAGCTAGATTGAGAAGGAACTAATCCTCTGTCTTGTGACAATATTTATAATCCTAAATTCATTTTTTTTAAATTTTGTTCTAGAGAAAATTAGGGTTTATTTACAACAAAATCACACATTTTTATCATTTATTGACTTGGAAATTTATATCCTAGGGTTAGGAATTTTTTGGAATTGATTGGATAAGTCAAAGTTACATTTTAAGTCTAATTTTCATTCAGTAATTAGGGATGATGCTAGGATTAAAATGCCATGTTTTTTATTTATTTATAGAAATTTGATGTAATTTATCCTCTTATTTACTCATAGTTTTAGCCTGCATTTTTTTTTTATTATCATAATTTCTAGGAATAAATTTACTATTATTATAAACAATCATATTGTTGCAAATTATGATTTAAAGATACCCAAGTGTAATTTCTTGGTCATGTGTGTGTTGGGAACCTATTTTAGCTTCTATTGGTTGAACTAAGCCTTTAGATTGAGCCATATGAACATTTGAACTCAACTATTGAGGTTACTCTCTAATCCACTGTAAAACCTAATTTCCTATTCTTATCCTTGTAGGTTTTAACTTGGTACATAAATTACCTGCATAAGAATTCTAAGAACTGAAAATAAACAATGAGAGAGCATAACACATAAAACACATATACACAGAGATTTTCCCTTGGATGCCAAAAATGGGACTACTAGCTTGATTTTTTATTATCTTCCTTTCAATGTTACAATACATATATATACATGTCGAAGCATCCAATACCATGGAATGAAAACCATCGCGCCCAAAACCATGTGCAAAAACCATGCACAAAATCATAGGTAGGTTTGCCCACCTAATATAGGGTCTAATTTTTTTTCCCTGGGGCGCTGCCCTGGACCTCGTAGAGGGGGGCTAACCACCCCCCTCAAACCCCTTGTACAGGGGGGGTTGCTGCCCCCCACTGCGCAGGTTGCACAATGAAGGGGGTCTCTGACCCCCCCTCTAACCCCCCAGTTCAGCTAGGGCAACTAGTCGTTGAAAGAATATAACACAACCCAACATTCCTTTGATGGAAATCATTATAGAACCCTTAGGGGGAACTTATTTTGAGGTAATTATGTCATTTGATCCATAAGATATACTAAATAAACCTCCCATGTGTTAGATTCTATCCATCACTAAAATAAGGGGAGTCATTTGAAATTATCGGAGAATCCATTCAAGCATTCAAGTAGTCCTGATGATGGATCCTAGTTGGGATTTGAAACATTGACGGAAAAATGGTTTTTACTGTGGATTCTCCGGTAATTTCAAAAGATATAAACCACAGAAGTCTTAAATCCAAGGGGAGTCAAGTTGAGGTGACAATGATGATTGTTGGATTGTTGTGCTTGATCTAGGTTTCCTACTGATTAGGCTTTGCACTAGGGTGCTAGATCTTGTTGTGAAAAGTTTTAATAAGAAAATTGTTTTCCCTTATAATTTTATGAATACCAATAGCTCCAAGATCATATCCATCCATTTCTATTTGAATTGGAGATCCATGGTTATTTTTAATTGACTTGCACTTATCTATCTAAGTTCTTAATTATGTATCGCAAATTTGGTGACTGTTGAATGTATGCACAACATATGCTTCTTCCCCATGACCATATGTAGTGATTGAAGGAGAATTGAGGTGGTCTGTAAGATGGGCAGGCTATATGTAGCTTTGGTACATTGTCTTCAATTCTTTGAGGACAAGCAAATGAATGTTAGGGTTTACATGTGTTTTGGACATGGTGGTATGTGCCATAAAGGCAAGAATTAAGTGAAAACATAATGTTTTCAAGTTCTCTTTCCTCCCAATGATTTGGAATTTTGTGGTTCTTTTCGTTTGGACATGTCATGGTTGATATCTTTTATTTAAAGCTTATCACGTTCTTTCTTTTAATTGTGAAATCCTTCAATAATGAACTAATTGTATGAGATTATTCCACTGCTTTGTCATCTAATGGTTCAAACTATATGGGTTGATCTTGGTTAATACCTTTGGCATAGTTTATGTTTGTCTCCTTACCATGTTCACCTGAAGTCACCTCTTATGAATCTTAATACTTTTGAAACCATTCTATGAGGAGGTATCACATATGTCATTTCATCTACCAACAAAATCATCATCTATGACACTCCATCGTATTCAAATAACATTATAGATATAAGAGCATTGCAAAAGTATTTCAAATAAATACTACCAATGTAGTTCAAATTAAAATTTGCAATTGAATTAGAATGATATGGTCATGCTTGAGTTGGTTCGATTGACCATGAAATTGTAAGATGTAGTGCATATGATTTTGTTGTTGGACAAGTGATTTTTGCATTATCTACAAGCATATACTTGGACATATCAATTGTTGGATTCATGTATTAATAAAGAGATCTCTATTGAAGGTGTGTTGGGTAAGCGCATGTGAATAAGAAACATAATATAAAAGTAGCACATGTGAATGGAAATCCATTTGAAGGATTCAATTGGTAATAAAGTGAATTTTAAAAGAAAAAAAAAACATTATTTTTGTTGATTGACATACAGTGTAGTATAGAAAGTTGCATTCAAAATTGCAATGTGGAATAGAGGCCCTAAATCAATTCTAAAGGCAAAAAACTTGACATCGTATAGAGGACAAAGATCATATTGTAATTTTTGTAGAGGATCCATGTTAGTGAGGAAAGTGGGCTATAATTCCCTCATTTATAGATCAAAGACTTACTTACTTTCTAATGAATGTTAATGGGTGTATGTTGGGTTGTGTTATATTCTTTCCACATAGTTAACAGGGGGTTTGAGGGGTACTCATAACCCCACTTTATGAAATTTTGGTTTTGGACCCTATGTTAGTTTGGGCGGACCACCTATGGTTTTGTGCATGATTTTCGCACATGTTTTTTGGACGCGATGGTTTTCGGTCCATGGTATTGATGCTTCGGCATGTATAAATATGTATTGTAACATTGAAAGGAACATAATGAAAAATCAAGCTGGTAGTCCTGGTTTTGGGATCCAGGGGAAAATCTCTGTGCATATGTGTTTTTATGTGTTATGCTCTCGCATTGTGTATTTTTCTGTGATTTAGGATTCGTATGCAGGTAATTTTTGTACGGGGTTAAAACCTACATTTGGTATCAGAGCTCTTTTGGCTTCAAGGGGACGCCTTTGTTGCTGAGGGGTTTCGCTCGGGCCTGTGGTAGACCCTATTCAGTGAGAGATCTGCGAGATCGATTCTAGTGGTGAAAGAAGATGGCGAGCAACGGAAAGATAGAGATTGAGAAGTTCAATGGTCAGAGTTTTGAGTTGTGGAAACTCAAGATGGAGGATCTGTTGGTGG
>APFE030098812.1:0-11254 GCA_000404065.3 Pinus taeda | reverse complement strand
TTAGGAGATGTTGATGCAAGGCTATTGAAAACTTTACATTTTCTATTGCTTCTCAGAAGTGGAACAGTAGTGCTTTTATTCACAATATTATATGATATTAAGTGAAGAGTCTTATGCAACCTTATGCAATATTTTTGTATGCCTTCTTCTACACAAAATTACATGTCACATAGTACATAGATAATATAGCAAGAAAAAACACAGAGCTATATAATGTAATAATAACCAAATGAGAATAAGTTGAATAGAAACGCACCTCTTAGCAAACTTATCATTGTCTATTATTGTCTTAATTGAAACAATTGTAAACACTAAATACACTTAGAAAATCAGGATTAGAAATTTACTCAACAATAATTCTTTTGGTTATTGCTCTTCATTAATTGCTTCAATACCATGTAAAAAGTTTTTCTCTTGTACTATTTTTCTCCTTTTTCACCTTTTACGATATTTAAAATTAGCATCATATATAGGGGACTGAACTTTGATGTAAACTTATTGTAATTTATAAAATGATATGGTTAAATATATTAATCATCAAATTTAGTTAAAATTAATCAAAGGAATTTAATATTTCTCTTTTTAAGGAATTAAAATGTTAGAAATTGAGATTTTTCTTTCCTAAAAATAATTTAAATAGTATCTTGTAAAACCATTATGATTAAGTAAATAACATAATTGAATATATCAATATAAGAAAAGGTACTCTTAATGGTTATTAACATCAATAATTGAGATTCTTAATGTTTATTAATCTCAATAATTGAGACTTATTGTTTAGATTTCTGCATTCCTTGATTTGGAAACTCGCTTGAAGATGTTGGTTTTTTTATTTCCATTGTGTGTGATATTATTAGTATTACATAATAATGTTGAAAAATGTAGCAAGAAAGGCTCAATTTGACTTTAGCCTTAGTCAAATTGAGTAAATCGAAATTTCACATCAGCATGACAAATTGGAGGTAGTTAATGAGTGTGACATGGATCTTATCACTCAGCTAGCTCAGTAAATTCGAGATAGAGGGCTTGGAGTTTAGTTATGCATGTGTGATTACTAAATTTTAGTAATCCAATTCAATTATTTTCAGTTGTATTCAGTTAGCTGGCCTCTAACTATTGATAGAGTCAATTGAAGGCTAGTTGTGCAGTGGGACAACAATCCAACTTAGAGATCTATTAGGTAACTGATCAATCAACCCAAAATAGCTAATGCATGCAAACAATTCAAGTTCCTCTACTGAAGTAGAGATGAAAAGGTAGTGTAACATCATTAGTAGACTAGTTTTGAATGTACAGGTGTTGCATGAGTCAGAAAATAATAAATCCTTGGGAATTGATCAATCAATTCAGAGGAAATTCCTATTTTTTAAGGGCTAATTTCTTGAGGATTTGTGCAAGGAAATAGGAGGCTTGGTGTGAAAACAATGGGCTAAGTGTTGGAAAAAATTTCTCATTGAGCAAAGAGAATAGTTATTATTTTGCAGTTTGAGCTCATAGTTGGAGCTAGAAATTGTAATAGTTTCTCTATTCAACCGATTAATGCAAAGAGGCTTGATGGTTTTTTTTGCAATTGGGTTCCCCTAGAAATCATTGTGTATTTGTGGTTTTTCTTATTTCATGTCTTTGCATGTTGCTCTAAATTGTGGTTTCCATTCCACAAATTAGTAGAGTAGAATTTTGTCTCTTGTTTTTCAATTTGAAATCTTGACTAGTTGCAATTTCTATCAAATTTCTACCTAGTATAAAAGACCTGAAATCACATTAGAACTAGTATTTAAAATTTGTCTCCCAAGAATTTTGATTTGGCATCTTCAGTGCAGCAGTTTTTCTTTAGGATTGGGAGAATGTCTTTCAACAGACTAAGATTAGATTATTCCCTTGAGGGTAGACCGAATTTCATAGCTTTGAAGGACTGAAATAAAGAAATGCTCAATGATAATGGTGTGTTAGAATATGTTAAAACTGACATTGCAAAACCCTAGCAGTTTGATGCACAACAATTGACCCAAGGGAAGAACGATGTTCCAAAGGCCAAGATAATTATTCTGGAAAGTGTGAGAGACCATGTGATCTCAAATATGCATGGAAAATAGATACCATTTGTTATGTGGAGGACACTAACTGATCTATTCGAAAATAGTAGTGATCATGGAAAATTGGCCCTGAAAGACAAAATTTGAAACATAATAATGCAGAAGAATGATATCATTCCACAATATCTCTCCAGGTTTACTCAAGTCCATGATGAGCTTGGACAGGTTGAGTTGAATGTTTTAAAATTTGACTTGGTGAATCTAACTCTTCTAGGCCTTCCAAAATCTTGGCATAGCTACCAGACTCTGTGAATGGAAGGGAAAAATTACTAAAATGGGAAAGGTTGTTGTATGATTTGGTTCAACAAGAGTTCAGGAGAAATAATAGAGATGGAACATCATCCAAATATGAGGATGAAGAGAATTTTTCCTTGGTTTGAAAGGGGGAGAAGGGAAAAGGGAAGACGAACCAGAGAAAACCTAAATCGAGCCAAAATAATGGCAAGACGAAAGACTTGAGCAAGATAAAATGCTTCCACTACCACAAATTCAGGCACTATTCAAAAAAATGTCCACATAAGAAGTCTACCAAGAAGCCTTCAGGAGGAGAAGGAGGTGAAGCACTAGCTTCACAACTCGAATTAGACTTCACCCTAATAGCATGCATGGCCAACACTATTATGAGGAGTGTGTGGTACCTTGATTTTGGTGCCTCATTCCATATGACAGGATGCAAGGAGATTTTCAAAAGAATGGAGGAGAAGGATCTCCATATGCATATCAAAATGGGTGATGATGGGAGGTACAATGATATAGGAATTGGTACTATCACCTTTGAGAGGGAGAAATCCTCTCCTGTTTGCATCAAAGATGCTATGTTTGTACCTGGGCTAAAGAAGAACTTGATCTATGTAGCAGTATTGGAGGATTGTTGTTATGATGTTATTTTCAATAAATGGAAATCCTTTCTGTGATGCATAGCTATTGGGAAAGTGAACAACATCAGGGTTCGTGTGAAGAACCTAAACAAACTTAAGGTGGGTGATTACACTGCTTTGAGCAACAAGGTTGAAAAAGTGAAGAGTCGAGATGTTGGAGAACTCTGGCAATGGATATTGGGTCATCTACACCATGTTGCCTCAAAATCATGTAGAAAATTACTGTTGATCTCCCTAAAGGCTCCTTTGATGAACATGATGTCTACAAAGGTTTCATATTGGGGAAATATGTCAAATCCACTTTCAATGGCCAAGATATCAGAGCATATGCAATCTTGGAGTGAGTACACTCTAATGTTTGTGGAACCTTTTCTACAACCTCCATATAAAAACACAAGTACTATGTTATTTTATTGATGATTTATCTATAAAATATTGGATCTATGTCATGCGGAAGAAAGATGAAGTTTTCTCCAAATTTTTTGAATTCAAGGCATTGGTTGAGAAGGAGACTAGGAACAAGGTGAAGGCTCTCATGAGCAAGAATGGAGGTGAATTTGTTTCACATGCCTTCAAGAATTTCTGTGTGAAATAAGGTATTCGAAGGAAACTAATAGCATCCCATAATCCACAACAACATGGGGTACCTGAGAGGAAGAACATCAGCATAGTGGGAGCATCAAGGGCCATTATATCTATGGGTAAAAGCATGCAACACAATAGTCTACTTGCAGAACTAGAGTCCTCATAGAATACTTGGCGTGATCACACTGGAGGAAGCTTTCTCTGGGAGAAAGACTAATGTCTCTCATTTTAGAATTTTTGGAGCTTTATTTTATTTTTATGTTTCAAATGATTCAAGGAAGAAAATTGAACCTACAATAGGGTTGGGAGTCTTTGTAGGATACACTGATCACAATTACTGGGTGTATTTACCTTCACTGAGGAAGAAAATTATGAGGATAGATGTCAATTTCGATGGGGAGAAGGCTATGAGACATTCTCTGGAATGAGAGTTGAGTATCCCACCGGAGCAGGAACTTTTAGCTCCAAAGGAGGAGCCTCAAAATGAGCTTCAAGAGGTTTTTGAGCATCCACATGTAGTGGAGAAAATAGGAGGCATAGTGGTGGCACCCACTCAATCATAATATTCCCGAGATGAGGGAAAGAGAACCATAGAAGTTGATAGATTATTGCATGATGCAAGGGAGAATGTGGGATCCCCCACAACACAACACAAGAAGAGGAGGTCACTTGATAGGTACATTGGGTGCATGGCTCTCATGATAGAGCTCATTGAGACAAAGCCTTCTTCATTCAAGGAAGAAGTTTCTCAACCTATTTGGGTTGATGCCATTGTGGAAGAATACAAATCCATCATGAAGAACAATGTATGGGAGGTGGTACCAAGACTAGAAGGGAAATAAATGGTTGGTTCCAAATGAATCTACAAAGTGAACCATGTAGCTCATGGGAGAATTGAGAAGTACAAGGAAATATTTTTGGCCAAAGAATACTCTCAGATAGAGGGAGTGGTATATGAGGAAAAGTTTGCACCAGTTGCAATATTTTCCTCAATCAAATCCATTCTAGCATTGGCTAGGAAGATGGGGTGGAAAATCCACCAGATGGATGTGAAGACTTCCTTTCTCAATGGTGTTGTTGAGGAGGAAATTTACATAGAGAAACTAGAAGGATTTGAGACATATGATCAAGAGTCATATGTGTGTAGACTCAAGAGAGCATTGTATGGTCTCAAACAAGTGCCCCAAGCATGGTACGCTCAGATTAACATTTATCTCAGTGGATCGAGCTTCACCAAAAGTGAAGCATATGAAAACCTCTATCACATTGTGGTAGGTGGTAAGTTGCTTATTCTTGTTTTATATGTTAATGATTTAATATTGACAGATGATGAGTAGTTGATCCATTGTTGCAAACATGATCTTTCAAGAGAATTTGAGATGAAAGACATGGGCCCAATGCACTACTTCCTCTGGCTGGAAGTATGGAAATGTGATGGTGAATTGTTTTTGTCTCATGGGAAGTATGCCACTAAAATACTTCAGAGATTTCACATCGATAATTGTAAGCCCATGGACACACCTCTAGCTATAAACTAGATGAAGGAGAATGCTACTTTATGTGAAGAGGTTGATGCTTCCATTTACAGACAGCTTAAGGGGTCTTTGATGTATCTTATGAAAACAAGACCCAACATGTTTTATGTAGTAAATTAGGTGAGTCAAACTATGGTGAGGCCTACCAAGCTGTATTGGAAGGCAGGAAAGTATGTGTTATGGTACCTCAGAGGAACTACCGAGTATGGATTATGGTACAAGAGGAAAGAGAGAGTGAAGCTTCAAGGCTTCACTCATGAAAATTGTGAATGGAGTCCATCAGACAAGAAAAGTACTTCAGGTGCTATCTTAAGTGTTGGGTCTGTAGTTATTTCCTAATACAATAGGAAGGAGAGGTTTGTGGCACTTAGCTCAATATAGGTTGAATACATGCCTCCAATTCAAGCAACATGTGAGGCCATATGGATTAGAAAATACTTATCGGTCTTTTTGATTAGGAGATGGATCTGACAGTGATATATTGTGATAATCAAAATTTCATTAAGCTCTCTAAGAATTTGGAATTTCATGACAGTTCCAAGCACATTGATATATGGTATCATCATTTTTGGGACTGTGTGCAGAGGATAATTATGTTGCTACATTACATTCCAACTGAGCAGCAAGACCTTGACATCTTGAAAAATGCATTGTCAAGATGTAAATTTGAGTTCTAGAGTTGTAGGATAGGGGTGGTGAAATATCCCTTTCTTGCTAAGAGGGAGTGTTGAAAAAATGTAGCAAGAAAGGCTCAATTTGACTTTAGCCTCAGTGAAATTGAGTAAATCGAATTTCCACGTCAGTAGGACAACTTGGAGGTAGTTAACTAGTGTGGCATGGATATTTCCACTCAGTTAGCTCAATAAATTTGAATTAGAGGGCTTGGATTTCATTTATGCATGTGTGATCGCTAAATTTTAGTAATCCAATTCAATTGATACTAGTTTTATTTAGTTAACTGATCTCTGACAATTGATAGAGTTAGTTGAAGATAAATTGTGTAGTGGGACAACAGTCTAACTCAGAGATCTATTAGTTAGTTGATCAATTAGCCCAAAAAATCTAGTGTATGTAAAGAATTTGAGTTTCTCAACTGAAGTGGATATGACAAGGTAGTGTAACATCAATTGTAGACTAGTTTTGAGTGTACAAGTGTTGCATGAGTCAGAAAATCAATCCTTGGGAATTGCGCAAACAATTTGGAGAAAATTCTTATTATTAGGGGATAATTTCTGCAAGGAAATAGGAAGCTTGGTGAGAAAACAATTAGCTAAGTGTCAGCCAAAGTTTCTCATTAAGAAGAGAGAACAATTATTATTTTGCAAGTTGAGATCAGAGTTGGAGCTAGCAATTGTAATAGTTTCTCTACTCAACTTATTAATGCAAAGACGCTTGAGGGGATTTTCCCAGAGGGTTTCTCCTAGAAATCATTGTGTATTTGTGTTTTTATTATTACATCTATATGCATGTTGTGATAAATTATGGTTTCCATTTCGCAGATCAATAGAGTAGAATTGTGTCTCTTGTTTTTCAGTGTGAAATCTTAAGTGGTTGCAATTTCTATCAAATTTCTACAAATAAGTATTCAAAAAACTCGAACATAGTTTTCAAAATTGCGTATCAAATCGTCCAATCATCTCTATATCAAACAAAACATCTATGAATTCAAAAAAAAAAAAATCCATTATTTGCATATTAAATTCACCTTTTGTAGGGTGTAGAGAAAAAAGATTAATTCAATATAGTTCATGCTCTTTAACATATTCCACCGCATTGTTTCTTCCCACACCCTTTCTCCTTCATCCGCATATCACAAAATTAGTCTATGTTGTCTAGAGATATAAAACATTGTGAAACATTCTTCAAAGTTGTGTTATATTCCCATCTCCTTCTCCACACTCCCTTATCTCTCCAGACATTCATGACTCCATGCACATTTTCTCCTACATAGTGAAACCTAAAAAAGTTTAAGATGGAAAAAAAGTATAAAATGAAATAAGAGAAAATTGAACAAGAAATACTTGTCATAGCATCAATTTCTATGTTAGTGTCAGAGCACTTATTGATGAAATGCCCAACTGCCCCCCCGCACCCCCCTTATTTAAAGGGCATGCCCATTCTCTATAACAAATTTCACCACACAATTTCTTCGTAGACCCTTTCTCCCGCATATCGTTTCTCCTTTCTCCAGAGATCACAAAATTAGTCTCTTTGTCCAGATATATGAAACATTGTGAAACTTGATTCAAACCTATGTTATATCTTTGTCTCCTTTTCGGCACTCCCTTATCTCAGCATATACCCCTTCACCCACACATCCTATTAATTTTTAGGGATAGATTGTTCTCTGATGTAGATAATTGCTTCTTTTCATTAAAATTTCAATATTTTCACATTTTATTCACCCCATAATATTATATCATTATTAGAAACTATGTAGAGAGAACAATAACAATGCAGTGGAACAATAAGGAACAACATAAGAAAATCATGCATGATAGAGACACCAAGATTAGGTCAAAGACTAAGGAAAAACCCCACAAGGGAGAAAACCCGACTAGATTCTTCTTCTTAAATATTCATCAAATGTTCAACTAAGATATGAATTATAATATCATGAGACATAAGACTTTCATTATCAAACACACTAGGCCACCTAGGGCCAATCTAGTAGCAGACAAGAATATTAGAGGGGCATGCACGGGCCTTGATATCACACTGTCCTAAGAGCACAATATACACCACTTTCATTGTCATAGAGGTTCAGCTATCACTATCAGATCATCATAGAGATAAATCATAGATCAAAGTGTTACTTCCATATCAAGGTTACTCTCACTATCACTGTCATTCATCAACAAAAATCAATGTCACTACCACTATCAGGATAGGATGTGAGCCTCTTCATGATCAGTTGAACCACAAAGAGATACATGAACCTTAGAGAACATCGAAATGTAAGAGGATCATTTCCAATATATAGTTGTTTCCATGTACGAAGGGTCACAACCCTTGGGCAAGTCGACATGTCAATTTAGATGGCCAGAATAAAATATTTGGAGGGAAAATTACCAATTCAAATTTGATAATTAAACCTTATCCAAATACATCAGTTACATCATTAAATAATAAAGAGAGAATTGCCAAACCAATAAAAGTTTCCTTTATTCAATTTGAATTCATATTTGGGGTGACATGGGATTTTCTTGGGTCTTTAGGTTCCTATGGGGAAATATGTCCCATAGTTGCCCCAATTTTCATCACATCCTTCACTCTTCACGCATTCATAGCTCCATGCACCTACTCTTCTGCACCGCAAAACCTAAAAAAGTTTTAAATGAAAAAAAAAATGGAATAACAGAAAAATTCATTAGCAATAATTGTCATAATGTTAATGTCAGTGTCAGTGCCATAGCACTTATTGATAAAATGCCCCACCCTCCCCCGCTTATGTAAGGGACATGCTTAGAGTACTCTGTAAATGTCAGTGTCAGAGTACACACCGATGGAATGGCCACTCAGAAAATTAGTTTTTTTTTTTTTAATGATTTGTCAGACACTGAAAAATACTCAAAATAAATCAACTTCCACCAAAAGAATTATGTCCTATCACAACTCGCTCAACCAATCGAAAATTAAAAATAAAATTTCTAAAAATTAAAGAAATATTTTTAAATTTATAGCAAAAAGAGTATTCAAACATTTCTTTTGAACTTCAATTATAGTTACAAATCTAATTCATTAAATTACTAAAATCAACATACTTTTGACAGCGAAGTAAATTATTATTAGATCCTGTAACAAAGCAAACTAATAATAACATAAATATGATAAAATAACATAGTAAAACAAAAATAAAGGTTGAATTAAATAAGATAACAAATAACAAATCTTAATATGTCCCATAATATTAAGTAAACCTAAAAGAACAATTGCTAAAACTCTATGATCATTTTGATAATGTTTAATTCTCGACTATAAAAGCACCAACATTTAATAAAGTTGGTCCTTAATATTCCAATAAACTCTAAATATCTTATAATTAAAACTTATTTATAATAGTTAATTCAACTTTTTAATTTACCCATTTACGAGATTTAAAATTAAAATAAATAAATATTTATATTATTTTAAATATTTGTAAATTTATTTTTTTTTTAAAAATAATTAAAAATTTTATGTGTAAGTTATAATTTCTTAATAAAGTATAATCGTATAACATAAAATGTTTATTTTTATTTAATTTTTTATTTTTATTTTTTTTATGGGTATAGAATAAATGGTGGTAGTCATACTAAGAGTTAGTGTGGATGTCTATAGGAGTAGTTCAATTAGCAATTGCCTTGGTAATAAAGTGTTATATTCCATGAGATTCCATGTTCAAAACTCCCCGTGGGTCAGCGAACCAAAAATTCCAACTGCTACCATATAACATTTGACACATCTGAAAGTCTTAGACTGTGTGAGAAATATAATAGGTTTCTCATCAAAATAGAAATTGAAAGGCTTTCAAAAGGAATTCTCACATTTGTTCACATATGCGTCGACGTGGGCCTCCATAAAACCTTTACTAGACAAAATCACACCACTATTGGATTATGAGAACACTGATTTTCGATGCAAGACTTGGCAATAGCTCGAACATATTCAAAATGTATGCCCCTTCTTGCAAGGGGCCTATTATTCCTAGGATTCTAAGAACTCAAGCCATGGATGGAAAGATCAAAAGGGAGCAAAAGGGTCCTTGAATAATTCAAGTCCAAAGCAACAACCATCAACAACAAAAATAATATACCATTAAATCAAATCTTCAATACTCAGCGCATCGATAAGAGGCACCATCTCATCCCTCAGAGAAAGATATTCATCCTTTAAATGAAAAAGAAAGAGATGCAGCCATAATCATGGCTTCTACTGTGAGTGGGAAAAAACATACCCATCAGTTATATCAATCAAATAACGATGAAAAAATGACAAATATGACAGAACCCTTAGTAATAATATTATCTCATAGAAACATATCAATATTTTCCTACGGATTTTCTTAATAATTATACAAAATAGGTTAATATCAAAAAAAAGAAAGTCCATAATGAATCCAAAAATCTAATTCTAAACCTATAACAAATATAATTTGTTGTAATTTACTAAGTTGTAAAGAAAAATATATTATAATCTATTTATTTTTAATAATACCAAATTGATACATAAATGAAATAAATAATATTATATATATATATATATAATATATATATATATATAATATATATATATATAATATAAAATATAAATAGATATAATATCCCAAAAAATAAAAGAGAAAGTCTCACAATGGAATCTATAAATCTAATTCTAAACATATAACCAATGTAATTTGTTGTACTGTGTTCATTAGTGAAGGAAAATATATTATAATCTATTTATTTTTAATAATACAAATTGATTTAAAAAAATAATACAAATTATTCAGTTTAGACTAAATAAATTCACTAAAAATAATTTGAAAGTCCATGCATTATGCATGAGGCAAGCGAATGAACTCTCATATCTCAGGTACATATGTTCCTTCCACCTACTTTATTTTTCTTGTGGCTAAGATCTATCTGTTAAAACTATGAACACTTCTCCCTATATCTGTATTAATGAATATTTGAATTATATAATTTAAATGGGTTCAGTATATTTGTTTATAAAACCTGTGTATACATATGGGATACCGGTTTATGATAGATTCTTAGAATTATAAGATCTACTCAGTGATAAAGAGAATAATTTTGAAAAAAAAAAACAAATAAATGTTAGAAAGAAATAAAGAAAAACAAATTAAAGAATTTTTCTTTACCATTTTTATAGGAAAAAAATGGGAAACTATAAAAATATATATCTTGAAAGGTATTTTATTATGTTTTATTAAAAAAATATTATTTTACATATTTTATTTAAGTGTTTATATTTTCATTTTTATTATGTTTATTATTCATTATTATGTTGGTCGATATGTAGTTAGTATTATTATTGGAGTTGTCTATAATGCGATTTTTTGGAGATTCCAGTGACAGAATCTGGAGGAAGAAATGAGGTTAAATCTTGATTTGTTGCAGTTAAAATGGTTTTTTAACTGCATATTTGGATTCAGCACCCTGAAAAACCCCTGGGACGCTTT
>APFE030098810.1:0-30187 GCA_000404065.3 Pinus taeda | reverse complement strand
CTTGTATTAATTTACCTATTATATGAGGGATTGGAGAATGGTGGGAATTGTAGCCTTCTCCTAAACAATGCTCCACAAATCGACCTCTTCCAATATCTAAACTTTGCACTTCTAAGGAGTAAAGTCAAAGGCTCCTTCTAGCAAGTCATTTTGTCTGAGATTGAGTATGTTCAACATCCCTTTAATTCCTTGAATGCACCTCAAACAAATAGCACAACCAACAAAATAGATCAACAAGCTATTACAAGCAAAAATCTCCTCTCACATAGATATCCAATACACTAATGCACCAATCACTACAGTTTCTTGGGCATCTTACTCGTAGACTGCTCAAAGGTCTTCATTCCTATCTCAGACACTAATCACTCCAACCTCTAGAGACTTGTGTGTTAATTTTTTGTTTTATCGAAAAGTATTTACACCATGCTAGGGGTGCCTTTATGTGATTTGGGGTGCATGGAAAAATCCTAGTCCCTTAGTCGTATCTTTTGGTTGATGAATTTTCCAGAGCTTTCTATGAGTGGTTATTTGTCCTTGCAATAGTGCTAGAGTAGGGCACTATTCAGGAGGTGGTTATCTTATGTGGGGTTGCTTGCATGGAAGGTGGATCTACCTTGCAGGAGGAGCATTGAGCACCAGATGGGAGGGTCCTTGGCCCTAAAAGTGTTGGGACCACTTGGCATGCCTTAGGAGGATAAGCGCTCAACTTGACGATGCTTGGGTTGAGGGTGCACTACTTGGAGTTTTTTGTGGACTCAAACACATGTTGAGGAGCAATGTTAGAGCATTGGATGCTTGTCTTGGAAAGCACAGAGATTTGTGGTGAGAAGCACTTCTCACTTGGAGAGTGCACCATTTGATTAGTCATCTCTTGACATGTGTACAACTTGAAAAGACAATGCTTCGCGTGGGGACCTTATCTTGAGGATTACATTAGGTTGCTTATGGACTTAGCCCACTTTACTATTGTTGGTCTCGTTCACTTGTTTTATATGAAGGGAGGAGAGAGCCTTTAGTTGTAGCAAGTTGAAAGAGTTCATTAGATCATTGTATCTTGAAGATGAACTTGTCTTCATGCAAGGGAGGAAGGTGCTAGGGTTCGCCAAGGTTGAAGTCCTTGTGTGAGAATGACCTAGGGTTTGTGGCAAATAAACCCTAGAGCAAAGTTGGAGTGCATTGCTTTGGAGCTCGTGTAAGGTAAGCTTGTTGAAAAATTAAGGGTGAACTTGTTGGTGTTGATGTTAGCTTTTTGTCGAGCTGTTGGAGTGGTTAGGAGTAGCTTGGTGTGATGCCTTGCTAGGCCGTGTTTGTTGGTTAGGGTTTGCTATTGATAGTGGTTGTTCTAGATTTAGGGTTTGGAAGTGTTGGAGAGTGTTAACTCAAGATAAGCTTGAAGGACTATCTTGTATCAGCATGTGGTAAACTATTGACATGTACTTGTAGCTGCTTTCTTATGTATAAATGAAGTGCACATTGCTGTTCAAATTGTGTACTTGCAAGCTGATTTTCAGCTTATGATATCAAAGTGACTGAACAGTTTCTAGTGCTGGTTCTATGTTGCACGAAACTTCAAGGAACCCGATGTTTCTGGCCGTACCCGTACCCGAAACTCTGAAACTTGGCCGAAACTCGACCATCATGTAATCATCTATTAGAGTTAATATAGACTTGTTTTTCCTTTTAAATTGTCATCTTTGGGTCTTATTCCCTTTTTTCTTGCAAGATAATGTGTTATTCACTTATATATATATATTATATATTTATTATATATACATATATGGCGTTTCGGCTGACGCTTCAGCCAATGTTTCCATTTTTGGGAGGTGACATTTCTAAATGTACCTGTTTCGGAAACTCCGAAATGTTTCGGCGTTTCGTGCAACTTAGTGCTGGTTATATATGCAGATTTAACATAACGGTGAGCAGATTTTGTTGAGTGATTGGACAAGTAAATAGAATATAAGAGGGCAGATTTATGGCTGTGACAAATGTGCTGCTTATATGTTATTTTCAGATCCATTTTATGTTGGGGATTGTGCTCCTAGTACTGGAAACATAGTTTCCTTCAAGAACATTCGTTCTATGTTTATTTTTTGGGCTTCCTTATGTATTTGGTTGGACAGAAGTGAAATATATGTTGTTGTAATTTATATTTCAGATTTAGTTGTAAGTTTGAAATGCAAGGAATAGATTTAGGAAAGCTCAAGTAAATGAGGTGAAATTCTGAATTTGCATTCAGAATGGATTTTTGAAATTTCCATTTTATGGGCATCACAACCATTGAAATCCTCCGACAACAGCTTCCTCTCATCGGTAGCAAACCTTCTCTGTACACAGATTACAAGATTTCAGCTGTAGAGTGTCGATACCATGTCAAACTTTTGGCACATGGTAAACAGATCTACACTACAGCAATAAACTTTTTAAATCTAGGAATCAACTCTTATTTAAGAAAATGGAAATTTGAATTCTAGACCTGGATACGTAGAAATTGAAATTCAGAATAGCAGGCTCCAACTTCCAGCAATCAGTTTCATATATCACTATTAATTGATAGAAAGATTACAAGAGCAGCATGCTACCTTAAAACTTCATCTACCTAACCGAAATGTGAAGCGCCCTGTCTTTCTTTTATAAGAACAGGAGAAAATTTTCAATGAATCTAGAAACTCCAGTGAAGGACCGCTCTTGACAGAATCAAACCTAAACCAGAATCTGTTTAGCAGAATGCACCAAGCTGTGCGGATAAGCTTTCCAGATTAGCACGGCACATTAGTAAAATGAATTGCCTGTACTCATGTGCTTTATTTAACTTGAGATCTGTGGCCTCCTAAAAATAGAAAACTATTGATGCGAAGCATCTCCAAGCATTGGGATTTACACCCTTCTAAACTACTACTACCTATAAACTACTGCGCTTTGCAGACAACTTTTTAGTGGGCCCTCATTAATGCACTTCCATGATCAACTATGCAATGAAATACGTGAGGAGCGAGGCTGGAATGGATCCACTGAAATCTGGTGGCGCTGAAAGAGAATCACCTCGGAGCAATAATAGGTAATAGGCAATTCAACAACTATATAAAGAAGTTCATAAAGGATGAAATGCCAAACTGCAAATCTTGTCAAATCACCTATGCACTACACAAGAACCATCTCCTTTGTTACTGGAATATTGCCTCAGCTGCAGGAACAAGTGCATTTGCATACTATCATCAACTACACACAAGTCTGTTAGTGAGCAACATAATTACACTGAAGGTGTTTCCTCTGTGGAGTTGGCTGGGAAAACACTGTTCATCCCAGCCAATCCCAGCCCTCCATTTTCGTCATCCTCCAACTAATCATTTTTTAACATGTGGGAGCAATCCATTCAATCTTTTGTTATGTACTAGGGACAGAGGAGGGTGATTCGTAGCACCGCGCTTCAAGTCTTCCATTCTCTGTTACTTGAATTGCCTCTGCCCACCGCCGCGGCGCCTAAGCCTCCCAATTCATGTGTGCAGAAAATCTGCCCTTTGCATTTGGATGACCTCAACTCGGCGTTGTTCCATAGAGCTGAAGCAGCAACAGGAGGGGCGATTCTGGTTGTCGTCTTCCAGTCTCGCGGAGCAAGTATTTGCGATGTGAACGCTGTTGAAGAATCTAGGCCAAATTAGGTGTAGTGTGATTCTTCGTTACTTGATAACAATTATTGTTAGCTTAATCTTCTTCTTCTTCTTCTTAATGCATGTGTGTGTGCTTCATTAAACTGCTACAAAAACATAAGAACAAGAACACAAGAAGTTGGCTCTTTGCCAGGGCCAAAGCCTCTCTTCCCTTGAGAGGAAAACCCTTTAGTGAATTTCTCTTATTGAAGCTTCTATTGATCAATGCCAAACCCTAAACCCTTAACTAGAAGATCCTCCAAGCACAAGTCAAGTCCTTTCAAGATCACTTCCTCTTACAACCCTTCATCCTCTTCCTTCCAACACTTTGTCTTCCTCCCTTCGGCACTTCTTCCAACAATTGTAGAGACCTTAAATTCTGTGTTCTAGGATGAACCTCGACCTTTTCTTCCTTTGCTTGAGATGGAGTCTTTCTACTTTAGGATGATGTCCTTATAGCCTTCCAACCGAGCCTTCTTTTCTCTTGACAACTATTGCAGACTTAGGGCAGCAGCAATCAAGCCCTAATTCTTTGCACGTGTGGGGATTCTCTTCACAAAACTATGTTAGACTTATCTTCCACCCTTCGCTTGAATACCCTTCTTCCACGCTTGAGAGAGAGGCCTTGTAGAGGCCTAGTTTGCACCCTAAACAATGAGATATGGTGAACTGTAATTTTCTGTTGTCATAACCGCAGGGACTGCTCTCCTTTCCTCGCACGTGTCGCTGTAACTAGCCCTTTAACACTTTGGTTTTATCCTTCCTTTCTTCGCTGCCTTGGAGACCTTCTTTTTGTCTTTTTGGTGCCCTTTTCCCTACCTTGTACCTTGACGGGTTTCAAAGGAATGCATTGTCATTTTGAGGGAGTGGACAACCTATATATATATAGAGGTCTGTCCCTCCTTTTAGGCCGACTTGTAGCTTTGATGGTGTCTATGCTTGGAGGATACTTGACTTTGCTTGGAGGTATCTTCTTTGACTTTTATACATGAATATACATAATGTAACATACCCTTAAGGTCTTCAACATAATTCTTTTGACTCTTTGACTCACCTATAGCACTTTAACATGTGCTAGACCTACTTCAGTGAGCAAGAAACTCATTGACATATATTATAAAAATAATATTTCTTTTCTTGAATAAATACAAATATCAAAAGTACATTTATGAAGACCGAACCTAGTTACTTTTCCTTCAACACTCCCTCTTAATTAGGGAGGTATTCATACAACATTACAAGGTGTTTGACTATGTTTCAATCTTGAATAATTCACATAAGAGAAACCAGATTTGTAATCCATCTGTTATAGCATCATATTCATCAACATTGTCATAGTGCAAGGCCTTGACTAACAACTCCATCTCTCTACGAGACCATGAGCTACAACGCTGGCGAGAACAATGATTTATAGACACCTTCATCATTGTCTCTCAAGGTACATACCCACTCGGGTGTTCACTGAGTATGACCTTATAGGACTATTCTTATCTTGGGTTCCCAACCCTCAAAGAATATCGATCCTCTTGCCTACTCTTGTCTTGGATGCCCTACACATCCTCAAAGAGTACCAGATGCCAGATGATTACCTAATCCTCCCATTCTTTTTTCCCAAGTGAAGACAAGAATGTTGTGTCTATCTTGTGTCTACATTTCTATTCATGGCCTTCATCTAGACTTACCGCTGTTAGTCCTAGTCTAGTGCATGATCTATGAGATAGAAAAACACAAATGTCACTTCTTTGTAATTAGGTTGATCCAAAACTCCATCTTGATCAAGGACTTGTCAGAGCTCCCTCTTAATTAGGGACTATTTCATTCGCAACAACTTCTTCTTCGTGGGCCCTTCAGCGACTTGATCTCCTTCCTTTCTTTGATGTCATGAAGTCTTTGTTCAAACTTTTTCTAGGTAGGGCACCATCCATTGATCACTTTCCTTCCTGGTTTTTCATGTCATTGCTTTCTTCGTGGAAAGTGCCTTTCTTTCCATTCATCAGGTTTTCTCATCATCTTGGCTACTCCTTTGTCATCTTGCCCATGCTTTGGAATACTCTTCTCATGGATGCTTCGTTGTACTTGCTTGTTTACATGCTTCGACCTAGTAGCACATCATGACTTAATCCGGATATTGCTTCAACATTGCTTTTTTTTGGTTGGATGGCTTCTTCATCACAACATCTTTGTAGAGTAGAATCAGTGATCTGCATCTTTTATATCTCCAAGGCCTTCATAGGTGTCAAGGGTCCTTCCTTCCTTTGTCAGAGTTGTCGTGCCTTATTTCGGGAGATATCTTCAAAGTATCTTTTTAGATAGTGATTCTCGGTGATCATGGTGTTCTTCACATGCTTGATCTCTTTCTTCATTTGCTTCTTCTTAGATTGATAAGTCAATCAACTTATGCTTCTTGTGTGAGTATTTCTTCATTGCTTGCTTCCTGGACTAGTCAACATTTCTTCTTGCTTCATAGTCAACAATCTTATACTCCTTATGTGAGCATATTCTTTTGTCGACCTTCATTGCATTGTAGTACATGCCTTCGAGCATGTTCTTGGTGAAAGAGATTCTTTTCATGCTTGATCATGTTATAGAACTATCGCTATGACTCAGTAATATACAAATGATAACTTGACTAAACTTTGATGCATACATACCTCATCTTGATTCTCCTTTGATCATCTTGGCTTCATTTGGTTGTCCTTGGTGTGGCCCTTCTTGTTTCATCTTAGCTTGTCTGTATATCATCCTTTTCTGGAATCCCATGAATGGGTTTCCCAATGAGACATCTGCTTTGGTTCATGAACTTTCTTTTGAAGATTCTATCATAGGGTCTTAGAGACGCTTGCCTTGCAAATGTTTCTTTTCTTTTGATGATGGAGGTTTTATAAGATTCTTAATCATGGTCAATCTTCCTTTTATCGTGGATGAGGTCCTATACTAGGTATGCTTCTTCTACATGAATATCTTGAGCTATATCTTGTCATGCTCCTATTCTCTAGAAAACATTTTTACCCATGCATTTTATTCTCATTATAAATGCCACACCTTCATGAGTATCTAGAACTCATTGTACATCATGCTTCTAGATTCTAGAGGATGTTTCTAGCTATGCAATTTTATTTTATTCCTCCTATCCTACTCAAAACCTTGAAAGAAGATTTGAATTAAAGAGTTTGACCTAGTCATAGTAGAGATCCGGAGGATCTTCCCGCTTTTGCTTCTTTTCTTTTTCTTTCAGCTCTTGAGTCATGTGAGCTTCTTCCCTCTTTCTTTTGTTGTTGTTGTTCTTAATTTTAGGACAATTCTTTTTGTAGTGTCCATATTCTTGGCATCCAAAACATTGGATTTGGGGCATATCTTTGTTGTTTGTTCTTTGTGGACCAAATTTGCCAAATTTTCCCTTTCTCTTGGCCATGGTAGCAAATGCTTGCTCCTTTGATCCCACATCTTCCTTTGCTTTAAGTTTGGTTTCCTCTATCTTGCATAGAGACCACATTTCACTAAGAATGGTTGCTTCCTCCTTGGCATATATGCCTGATGTGAAGTTGCCCCAATCCTCAGGTAGAGCATTGAGTACTACCATTGTCATGTCTCTGTCAGACATGAGTTCTCCAAGCTCTTGAAGTTGATCGCTCATTTCAGATATTTTCATGAAGTTGGGAGCTATTCCTTCCTTTGTTATCTTCATCTTGTACAATTCATTCCTTAGAGATATTACTTCTCAGGTTGTGGATACCGAGAATAGCTCCACTGTCTTATCATAAATTTCTTTCGATGTCTCAAATCTGGAAACATAGGGAATGGAGAGTCTTTGATTGATTCTATCAAAATTTTTTGAGCTCTTGTCTCATCCTTATTGTGCTTGGCCAAGGCTTGAGTTTGTTCCTTAGCAGGGATAGTGATATTCCTTTTGACATGTTCTAGGAGTTCATTCTCCTTGAGAAGTAGATCAGTCCTCTTTTTCTATGCAAGAAAGTTATTGGTACCTACCAATTTATTTCTTTCCTTGCAAAAAGACATTGATGTATATTTAGAAGGGGACATGTACTTGATAGATTTTGAGATGTAATGGATTTGCTTCCTCCTTGAAGGCTTGATGACTTGCCTTCCTTGGATCTTGATGTTCTTCAAGTTGCCTTCTCCAAGTGGACTTGCTTGATGATGAGATTTGCTTGATGACTTGTAGCTTGATGTAGGTCCTGCTTCAATCTGTTCTTCTTTGTAGGTGCCTTTACGTAAGGCTCTTCTTCTTTCTATGTAGACTTCCTTGATGAATGATGAATTGGAGACCTTCTCGTCCTTGAAGTGATTGAGACTTCTAGGCTTGATGCTTCAACCTTGTAGATGTCCTTCCTTGATAAGTGTTCTTGAGTTGCCCTTTCCTTGATGTGTCACCTTAGCTCTAAAACCATGTCGAAGAATCTAGGGCAAATTAGGGTTTGTGTGATTCTTCATTACTTGATAACAATTTGTGGAGCCTTTTTACCTTTTATTGTTAGCTTAATCTTCTTCTTCTTCTTATTAATGCATGTGTGTGTGATTCATCAAACTGCTACCAAAACATAAGAACAAGAACACAAGATGTTGGCTTTCTGCCAGGGCCAAAACCTCTCTTCTCTTGAGAGGAAAACCCTTTAGTGAATTTCTCTTATTGAAGCTTCTATTGATCAATGCCAAACCCTAGACCCTTAATTAGAAGATCCTCCAAGCAAAAGTCAAGTCCTTTCAAGATCACTTCCTCTTGCAACACTTCGTCCTCTTCCTTCCAGCATTTTGTCTTCCTCCCTTCGGCACTTCTTTTGGCAACTGTAGAGACCTTAGATTGTGTGTTCTAGGATGAACCTTGAGCTTTTCTTCCTTCACTTGAGATGGAGTCTTTCTACTTTAGGATGATGTCCTTATAGCCTTCCAACCGAGCCTTCTTTTCTCTTGACAACTTTTGCAGACTTATGGCAGCAGTAATGGAGCTCTAATTCTTCGCACGTGTGGGGGATTCTCTTCACAAAACTATGTTAGACTTATCTTCTATCCAGTTCGCTTGCATACCCTTCTTCCACACTTGAGAGAGAGGCCTTGTAGGCCTACTTTGCACCCTAAACAATGAGATATGGTGAACTGTAATTTTCTGTTGTCATAACCGCAGGGACTGCTCTCCTTTCCTCGCACGTGTGGCTGTAACTAGCCATTTAACACTTCGGTTTTATCCTTCCTTTCTTCGATGCCTTGGAGACCACCTTCTTGTCTTTTTGGTGCCCTTTTCCTTGCCTTGTACCTTTGCAGATTTCAGAGGAATGCATTCTCATTTTGAGGGAGTGAACAACTTCTATATATAGAGGTCTGTTCCTCCTTTTAGGCTGACTTGTAGCTTTGAGGTTGACTTGATTTTCTTGCTGCAATAGGTGCTTTTAATGGTGCCATTGCTTCTTTTGATGGTGTCTATGCTTGGAGGATACTTGACTTTGCTTGGAGGTGTCTTCTTTGACTTTTATACATGAATATACATAATGTAACATACCCTTAAGGTTTTCAACATAATTCTTTTCTCTTTGACTCACCTATAGCACTTTAACATGTGCTAGACCTACTTCAATGAGCAAGAAACTCGTTGACATATATTATAAAAATAATATTTCTTTTCTTGAATAAATACAAATATCAAAAGTACATTTATGAAGACCGAACCTAGTTACATTTCCTTCAACAAAAGCTTCAATCTTTGGGCGATTTCTATGGAGAATTCTCATTTTGGTTTCGGATCTACTATTTTTAATGATGTCCATGCAAAAAACAGTGGGTTTTCTTAATCCTGGGAGTTCAGCAAAGCTAGGTTTGACTTTTCTCTCTCTCGTCTTGATACTTAGACAATTCATCCGCTTTGGGAATTTCTTCTTCCTGATCAGACGGTTCCTTGTCTTGTTTAAGATCGTATTCTTCTTCTTCATGACTAGGATGCTCCTCTTCTTGTTTAAGATAGATCAGATGGTTCATCTGGAAGGGGGAATTCTTCTTCTTCATAACCAGGTGCCTCCTCCTCAGGCAAAATCTTTGCAGGACATACCTTTTCAGCCTCTTCAACCAGAGCTTCAACAGTTTCAGTCATCACACTGCCAATTTTCTGGCTATAACACTCATTGCTCGATGTTTTAGTCTCAGGAATGCTGAGTCAGATGTTCTTGCTCTTTTGTCCCAGTCTCCATAGTCTGGCTCGAAACCCCCACTCTAACTGCCATTTAAAAATGTTGAAAGAGAAAGAAAAGTGTTGTTACTATCAGAATCGAAAGGGAAAAGAGCATTGAATAAAGTGGATTGTTCCATTGACAAAGGCATGCTACATATCAAGGAGTTGCAGTTGTATCACACGGAAATATTAGAGGCATTTTTTCCTTAGGGTGTTTTCCCTAAAATTGATAATACACATTCCACCAAGGGTTCGAGTTTCTTCCTTGCTGGTTGAGTTATGCTATTGATTTAAGGGGGCCGAGTTCTATTCAGAGCGACTGAGTTAGCTTGCCAAGTTGGGGACAAGTTATGTCACTATTTTTGTGGGTTGAGTTTCATCCTTTGTGGGTTGAGTTGATCTTCAGTGTGTTGCCCGTGTTTCCTTGTAACGATGGCCAACTATTCACTTCCCAAAGAGGGCCGAGTTTGGTCATTGAGGACTGAACTGTCGCTGCTAACAGAGGCCGCAAATCTCCTCATTCGCTGGCCGAATATACCTGTGGGGAAAGAAGGGTCGAACTGTTGCCACAGAGGGGTTGATTTCTTCCTTTGTGGGCTGCGTGAGTCACTACAACCATCAATATTAAGAGGCCAAGTTCCCTGTTGTTAGAATGAATGTTGGGTACACATTTTTGGGCTGAATATTAAAGATTGTTGCTACTGTTATCAGAGGAGGCCAATATCATCCCACTGCTGGAACACACTCAGGTTCTATGTTTCTTAGTGTCTCTACAATATTTATATCAGTTTATAAATCTGAAGTGGAGGTCTTTATTTGCTTCAAACAGTGAGTTTATCTCTGCATAAAGGCCAGGTCGAGTTGTTGGTTCAGTGGGTATATTTGTGGGTTGAGATCCCTTTGGAAAGAGGGTTGAACACACAACCATTTATGATTTATATTTCCAAAGATTTTTCTGAAGATTAGTATGATGTAACTGCTCATAAATCTCTATTATTATCTTCCTGAAACATATACCAGGTTCCATTGTTTTATTGCCCATTTGAACTCTTACTTCCAGTTGAAGTAATGACTATTGCTCTCAATCGTATGGCTATTATAAATGTTTAACCATTGATATGTCCTATTTCTGAGTGCTAAATGAATGTCATAATGCTGATTTAGAGTGCTCTTATCAGTCCTTGGACACTGTATTACCTCTGGAATTAAAAACCGTAACAATACACCTACAACCATTGGCACTCAAATTTTTTGACAAAATGTCTTGTAGAAAAACTCAATAAAATTTAGAGATCTTAGTGAGAAAATTTCGAGGTATAATTTAATATAAATGAGCTTTCCTTGGATATGAGAGGGTATAATACTTCCTACAACGCAGCTCACACAGTTGGAGACCATGGGGTTGCCTGGAAGCTTGGAGAGAATGAGGGAGGTCTTGTAGAAAAACTCAATAAAATTTAGAGATCCTAGTGAGAAAATTTTGAGGTATAATTTAACATAAATGAGCTTTCCTTGGATGTGAGAGGGTATAATACTTCCTACAAAGCAGCTCACACAGTTGGAGACCATGGGGTTGCCTGGAAGCTTGGAGAGAATGAGGGGGCAGTAGTGGATTGGGGTGCAAATTTGTGCTTATGGTAGATGGTGGTGGTTTGGCTCAAATGGGTAGTGGATTTCTGATAGCAGAATCAATTATTAATGTTCAGAAGGATGCCAAGTTTCTAACTCCCCTGCTTCAACCCCTCGTAACAGTGGAGACTTTAGTTTCAGCTTGTGGCCGTACCAATCTTACTGTGGCTTTGTGATGAGCTCTATTGTTCAAGGAGAAAGAAAGTGCAGTAAATGAATATTAAAGATTGTTGCTACTGTTGTTATCAGAGGAGGCCAATTTCATCCCACTGCTGGAACACACTAAGGTTCTATGTTTCTTTAGTGTGTGTACAGTATTTATATCAATTTATAAATATGTAGAGGTCTTTATTTGCTTCAAACAATGAGTTTATCTCTGCATAAAGGTCAGGTCAAGTTGTTGGTTCAGTGTGTATATTTGTGGGCTGACATCCCTTTGGAAAGAGAGTTGAACACAGTCATTTGGGATTGATATTTCCAAAGATTTTGCTGAAGATTAGTATGATGTAGTTTCCAACTCCCCTGTTTCAACCCCTCGTAACAGTGGAGACTTTAGTTTCATCTTGTGCCCTTACCAATCTTACATCTTACTGTGGCTCTGTGATGAGCTTTATTGTTCAAGGAGAAAAAAAGTGCAGAAAGCCTATGGTCCAATTGGCAATGAGACATGTTACATGCATGTAGGTTGCCGCAGTGTTTGTAGCCTTGTCAACAGTAGTAGATCTAAGCATGGATGCATGCCAACTTTTTTCTAGGAAGTTGTAGAAACAATTATGCCTGCATGAATGACAGATTCTAAAGGGATAACTATTTTTGATAGGCATAAACAAATTTAGATCCAAGCATCAAACTTTCCAATGGCCAAGGAGAACATTGGCATCCTTACTGGGGAGATCATAGGGTAATTGTATAACCTTGAAATTTTGATAATTACATAAAAGTGATCTACATCAACACCAGACAAAGATATGGATTACATTTGGTATCATGCGTTTCACAATGTACTGAAGATAGATTTGTCAAAGTGTGAACTTTTATTGGCAGATCAACTTCTGGATCCTTCAAGCAACCATAAAAATAATTGAGACTGTGTTTGAGAAGTGCAACAATGTAGGGGTTTCATCCAAGTTCAAGTTGTCTAGAAATTGTATGCCTGAAGTTATTAACTGATCTTCTTCTGAAATCTGTAGATGGTGTCGCTTATGTGCTGGCCGTTGTTGATAGCAATTCTTTTCCACATATCACAGAACACGGGAGAGATAAAATATGGCACCAAATGTTTTCAAGCGCTTGAAGCCCTATTTACACCAGAACTTATTAGGAGATGTTATGGTTGATATGGTTTTACACAGTATTAAGGAAATGAACATAGATAACCGTATGTCTTTGTACCAATAGATTATTCTTAGCGAAGAATGCAACTGAGTTTTGCATGTGTAAATGGTGAAGAATTTTGCATGTGTAGATGGTGAAAGGTATTAATGGTGTTGTCCTTATAGCAAGATTTCTAATATTGTGAACAAAGCACCTGGTGTAGAGATTGAGTACACATAGTGTTTGAATTTGTACAGGAAATTGGTGTTGTTTCTGGTTGCCTAGGTCGCTAAGCTTGAATGGCCCCATCCTCCACCAGACAACAGAATATAGGAAGTATCTTGAGGAGGCAATAGAAATTGAACAGATAACATCCAAATTAAAGGAATATTTTCATATGACATTACAACAATATAGGAAATATGAGCTCTTCTGAGAAGAATTGATCCTGTACAAGTTGTTGCGATTAATAAAAATGCACGTTGGGAGTTTGTTGCGATTAATAAAAATGCACGTTGGGAGTTTGTTGCGCCTTGGATTGGACATTGCAAATCCACTTTGGAAGATGTGGACATTTTTGTCGAAATGCACTGATGTGGTAATGGTTGAGATAGACATCATAAAGTTCAGAGTTTTAAAGTTTCCTAAATTAGACCTTGAAGGATCGCTCCTATTGTAAATCATGTTATTCATTAAAAGGGTGATATCTAGCCAGTGTGTGTTGGATGTTAGAACACAATGTTGATTTGAAATTAAGGGCCAACTTGTGGAATTTTTATGGCAAATTCAAGGGGCATCTTTAGGGACAATCCTTGATCATAATTTGAAGAATGTTCTTTTTGGAAAATCTTGTTGTCCACATTGGTAGTCACTTCAAGCAAAATGTTTTAAGTTTTTTGTTTTTTGAACGAGTTTCAAATTTGTTTAAATGATATTTAGTAATTGTTTTAAAAGTTTTCCAAGGATTTAAATTCTTTTATGTATTTCAAATAATTAAAAACATTAATATCATCAAAATTTGTATTCTTAAATTTTAGTGGAAAAAAACACTTAAGATTTCTCTCTGTTTTAAATTATGAAATTTAAATAACTTTAAATTAAAAAACGAAAAATTTAACATATAAAACATTTAATACTTTATAAATAAACATTTATTGGTCATATCTATTAGTACCATCCAAAGTATAAAATGTATTTTTCTTTTTAAAATTAAGAATAAATTAAAAAATCGTTGACTTATTATTAATTCATTCGAAGGTTGTATGTTATAATTAGTTGGTATTAATTTTTTATTCGACTTTCTTTTTCATACTAAAAGATATTCACTTTATTTTTAGGGTAAAAAACTATTGACATCTTATTAGATCATGTTCTTGCCCAACAATTACTATTATAATTAATTCTTATGGATTCATTTTCTTTTCAAAACCAACTTTGCCTATTTTTCTCTCAAGTAAAACATTATTGCATAAAATGGTCATACCTCACCTAACCAGTGCTTCAAACATGGGCCATATCTCACTTGCCCAATACTCGTAGCATGGGCATGTGCTGTCATTTTTAGAAGGAATGTTGATTGGTGCCTTGGCATATAGTTAAATGTAAAACGTAAAAAACAACATCATACTTGCTCAGTACTCATCATGGACATGTGTTATCTTTTAAAGAAGCATCGTTTTGCAGATAAATCTTGGTGAAGGGCACGACGACTCGTGATCATTAAAGAAAACTGTAGTTTAATTATTCTAAGTTTTGGAGTTTGTAGGGCATGCTTTTCAAAAGTTTTTATTGAAATTAGTGGATATGTGTTAAAATTAAAAGTTTGAGTTATACAATTTGGAAAAATTTGGGTGTTCAGAAAGTTAAAAAACTCATTTTAAACAATTAAAAATCACAATTTCGCTCCACACAATCGAGTGCAGATGTTGAAGCTCGTCAATATGGCATAATCTCTCCGGCCACAATCTTGGTGTTGGGCAAGAAGGTGACAACGCGTTGTAGATTCAATTTTTTGTCTAGCACTTTGAAGTTGGCCTCTACGTTATATTTACCTAATGGTAAACGTGACCGTCCGAACACTGATCTATTATGTCTTCATAACTTTCCCAATTTACCCAAATATTTTATTCCTTCGATGTACCTTTGCACCTTTAGGGGCAATTGCTAGTTTCCAAATTATCATCTCGATCATGTTCTGCTTGTTTCCTCCTCTGTTGCTTCTCCCGCATGTTTTTAGTGACCTATATGTTTCTGTGCTAGATCTTGTTCGTGAAGGAAGGCCTTGCATTGATCACCCTTTACAAAGATTTATCAAAAAATGCTCTTTGATTTTCATTATTTCTCACAACCATTGAGCTTTCTGTTCCAAGGCTGTGAAATTATTTGTCCTATGTGTTGAAGAATCTAGGGCAATGAGATGTAGAGTGATTCTTCGAGACTAGATAACAGTTTGTGAAGTCTTCTTACAATTTGTCTTTGTTAGCTTAATATTCTTTATTCTTTTATCAATGCATGTGTGTGTACTTCATCAAACTGTTATCAAAAACCTAAAACCAAAACACAAGATATTGGCTCTCTGTCAGGGCCAAAACCTCTCTTCTCTTGAGAGGAAAACCCTTAGGTAAGTTTTCTCTTATTAAAGCTTATTTCTTGATCAATGCCAAACGCTAGAATATTGACTAAAAGATCCTCCAAGCACAAGTCAAGTCCTTCCTTTTTCTCTGCACTCTCCCCGACATTTCATCCTCCTTCCGGCACTTCGTCCTCCTTCCGGCATTTCATCCCCCGACACTTCGTCTTCCTTCTAGCACTTTGTTCTTCATTCCACTATTAGTAGTCCTTATAGAAGAAACACTTATCTTTTATACTTAGTGAGATCCTTCACCTAAGGATACTCCTTCCTTCTCTTGACCAACATAGTTCTTTCTTGATGTATAGTTGTAGGCTTTGTGTGACAATAGTGTAGCCCTAATTCTCGCATGTGTGAGAGGTCTTGTTGATGTTATATGGCTCCTCTTTCCTTCACTTGAGGTGCTTCCTTCTTCTCTTGGATAGGAGGCCTAGTAGGCCTAGTTTGTAGCCCAAACGATGAGGTATGTTGGGAGGTGACTTGGTGCTGTCCTAACTGCAGATAGCCCTTCCTTTTCTTCGCATGTGTGGTTGGTATTTGCCCTTAAACAATCCCAAAACCTTCGCTCTTCCTTCTTGCTTCGTTGCACTAGAGGCTCCTCCTTCATCCCTTTCTCAGCTTCTTTTTTGGTCATCTATCTTTGCTGATTTCATAGTGAGTTGCTTGTCATTTGAGGGAGTGGACAACCTCTATGTATAGAGGATTATCCTTCCTTTAGGCCAACTTGTAGGCTGACTTGACTTCCTTTGCTTCGATGTGCGCTTTTAATGGTGCCATTTCTTCTTTTGATGGTGTCTTTGCTAAGAGGAGACTTGACTTTGCTTGGAGGTGTCTTTTTTGACTCTTATACATAAATATACATAATGTAACATACCTTTAAGGTTTGCAACATAATTGTTTTGACTCTTTGACGCACCTATAACATTTTAACATGTGCTAGACCTACTTCAATGAGCAAGAAACTCATCGACTTTTTCTTGAACAAATACAAATATCAAAAGTACATTTATGAAAATTGAACTTAATTACATTTCCTTCAACACATCCTCTTAACTAGGTAGCTATTCATACAACATTACAAGGTGTTTGACTATTATCAATCTTGAAGAATTCACATAAGAGAAACCAAATTGGCAATCCATCTGTTATAGCATCATAGTAACCAACTTTGTATCCACAACAAGGCCTTGACTCACAACTCTATCTCTCAATAGATCAGAGTACAATGTTGGCAATGTAGAAAATCTTGTAGATTCACAAGCTCATGTAATCTACTAAAACAAGAGACAAAAATCTACTTCTACTCTTTACAACAGAAGCACATAAAGATCGAACAAAACAATAATAGACGAGGAAAAATATCAATGGCACATAACAAAATAAGTATTCGGGGAAAGCCACAACTCAAAACCCCACTATCTGTATTGCATTAATCCAAAAAATCAAGATGAAATTACAATGCTTGTTCTCTTTAGAACAATCCCAACACTCAGCGAATTCAATCTCCAACTCACAAGCAAACTCTTGGCCAACACTTAGCCAATTCTCCTGCTCTCCAAGTCCCTATTTCCTTACACAATTCCTATGGAGGATAACTTGTATTTAAAGGGAAATAAAGACTAAAAACTACGCAATCCCTTAAGGACGAGTTCCTAAATGCATGCACTATTAGTGCAACTCAAAAGAATCTAAAACAAATAGGACATTGTCCCTGCACTCTAGTCTCAACTGGGTCTTTCTCAGAATTGACATGCATGAGTTTCTGATGAGGGAATATTTAGTGAACTGGAGTAGCACTAGTTGAGTGCACTAATGGATCAATCGACGGTTAACTCACTATTAGTTCCTCAAACAGTTTGGAATTAATTTAATTGGACTTAACTCAATAAACTAAGTTAACTAAATACCACTCATACTTAATTCTTCTTAGACCCCTATAATATAGAGAGAACATATACATGACTTTAGAAAGACTTTCAACTCGAAATTCCTAAGTTAATTAAGTTAACTCACTCTAATTAACTATTACAAGTTGCTATGAGAATAAAATTTGATTTTAATTCTTAGTTTAATTCAAGGGCAAATTAAACTAGAAATTTTGGATTCTATTTTTATCATTTCTTGTTTCTATTTTCAACACTCCCTCTCAAAAAGAAAGGAATTCAATTTGATCCCGATCCTGAACCTTTGGAATGTTCTGCATGCAACACCTCTCTCTAGTGTTGTTGCTCCTACAACTCTAGAAACAAAAAAATATCTAACCTGAATCAAAATGATTCCTCTATCATCAAAGTCTCTGACTGCTATTGCCTCTGTCGACTAAAAACTCTGCACTTCTGTTGGCTCTGCCTTTCTGCAGTTGTTGTCTATCCTCTCTACACTCCTTAAGTATCTAACTGCTCTAGCCTCTGTCACTTTGATATTTCACTGCATCAATCCCACTGATTCTTCCTGCTACTGTGTACTTTGGGCTCCCGTAGCAAAGTATGATCTATGAGATAAAACCACTCAATGGACCCTGCCCAATTTCAACCCTCTTGGGATTATCACTTCAAATCGCCCCACCTCACACTTGGAGGTATGGCTGTATGTGATTCCTTTGCCTACTTGGCTCGAAATCCCCCCCTATTGGAGGTTTCTGCATGACTGGATGCCTCCACTCAGTCTCCTCTCTGCTTCTTCAATTGTGGCTGCTCCACAATTTCCTGAAGATGCTTATAAGACTTCTTCTTCTCTGCTTGAGTGGATCTCTCCACTTGGTCTCCTCTCAGCTTCTCTAGTTGTGGCTGCTTAACAACTTCCTAACGCTGCTTTAAAGGCTTCTTCTGGGGCTGCATGTTGAGAGGTAATTTACTCTTCCTCTCAACCTCCAAGTCTCTAACCTTTGCCTTGCTCCTCAAGGCTTTGCATGCATCTTGAACCTCAAGAGCATATAGGTTCTTGACCTGTGCACCGATCTGTTTCACTTGTCCTGTAGTGGTGTATCTAAGTAAAACTTTTCCCTTACTAAAAAACACATCATAGCCACGGTCTTCCAATACCGCGACTAAAACAAGATTCTTCTTTAGTCCTAGAACATGCATCACATCTGTGATCCTGAGAGGGGAGCCATACTCCCTCTGAAAGGTGACTGTACTGATATCGGTAGCTTTATACCTATTGTCATCTCCAAACTCTATGCTTTGCTTGAGGTCTTTCTCTTCAAAATCATTAAAGAGATCTCTATTCCCCATCATATGGAATGAGACACCATTGTCAATATACCACATGCCTCCCATGGCAGTGTCATCCATGCATGCAATGAGAGTAAAATCAAGTTCGAATTGTGAAGCAAGATCCTCACCTGCTCTGCTACTGCCAACTCCTCCTTGCTTGCTTTCTTCTGTGGGCAGTTCTTGGCATAGTGCTCGTGCTCGTGACAATGAAAAGACTTGACTTTCGTCAAGTCCATCTTCTTTCTGCCCTCCTCGCCTTGGGACTTCTTTCCCTTGGCCCATTTTGCCTTACTCGCTAAGGAAAAATCCTCTTCCACTTCCTTGGAAGAGGTCCCATCTCTGGTGTTCCTCCTGATCTCCTCGTGCATCAAATCCAACCACAGTGATTCCCAGTCTAGCAACTTCTGCCGACCATTGATATAGTCCTGATAACTATGCCAACTCTTTTGGAGTCTAAGAAGAGGAAGGCTCACCATATCTTCCTCTGCTTGTTGTCACAATTTTTTTTAACAAAAGCGCTGATTTTAAATCAACGATATCTCCCTCATCCGAACTCTGATTCGACCGATTTTTTTTTGAATTTGGGTATTTTTTCGCAAGGAATCAAGATTTGCTATGTGTTTTCAAAAATTTTTCACAAAATTTTTCAGATCTTCTCTGAAAACTTGTGGCCCAAAAAACAATCCAACTCTGATACCATGTAGAAAATCTCGTAGATTCACAAGCTCATGTAATCTACTAAAACAAGAGACAAGAATATACTTCTACTTTTTACAACGGAAGCACATAAAGATAGAACAAAATAATAATCGACAAAAGGAAGAACATCAATGGCACATAACACAATAAGTATCCGAGGAAAGCCACAACTCAAAACCCCACTATCTGTATTGCATTAATCCAAAAAATCAAGATGAAATTATAATGCTTGTTCTCTCTAGAACAATCCCAACACTCAGCAAATTCAATCTCCAACTCACAAACAAACTCTTGGCCAACACTTAGCCAATTTTCCTGCTCTCCAAGTTCCTATTTCCTTACACAATTCCTATGGAGGATAACTTGTATTTAAAGGGAAATAAAGACTCTAAAAACTACGCAATCCCTTAAGGACCAGTTCCTGAATTCATGCACTCTCAGTGAAACTCAAAAAAATCAAAACAAATAGTACACTGTCTTTGCACTCTAGTCTCAACTGGGTCTTTCTCAGAATCGACATGCATGAGTTTCCGATGAGGGAATATTCAGTTAATTGGAGTAGCATTAGTTGAGTGCACTAATGCATCAACTCGCTACTAACTCACTATTAATTCCTTAAACAATTTGGAACTAATTTAACTGGACTTAACTCAATAAAATGAGTTAACTAATTACCACTCATACTTAATTCATCCCGGACCCCTATAATATAGGGAGAACATATACATGACTTCATAAAGACTTCCAACTCGAAATTCTTAAGTTCACTAAGTCAACTCACTCTAGTTAACTATTACAAGTTGCTATGAGAATAAAATTCGATTTTAATTCTTACTTTAATTCAAGGACAAATTAAACTGGAATTTTTTGATTCTATTTTTATCATTTCTTGTTGTTATTTTCAACAGGCGAGACCAATGACATATAGACACCATATTCATTGTCTCTCAAGGTACATACCCACTTGGGTGTTCACTGAGTATGACCTTCTAGTACTATTCTTATGTTGGTTTCCGAGTCCTCAAAGAATATCGGTCCTCTTGCCTACTCTTGTCTTGGATTCCCTACACATCCTCAAAGAGTATCATATGTCAAATGATTAACCAATCCTCCCATTCTTTCTTCACAAGCGAAGACAAGAATGTTGTCTCTATTCCTTCCTCCAGAATGAAGAAGACATGCCCGAGTTTCCTTTGACAGGTAACTTGCGCAAGTTCCTTTGAGAACTTGTTAGAACTCCCTCTTAGCTAAGGACTTGTCCATACATCAACAACTTCTTCTTCGTGGGTCCTTCAGCTACTCTATTTTCTTCTTTCCTTCGATGTCATGAAGTCTTTGTTCGAACTTCCTTTTTGGTAGGGCACCATCCATTGATCATTTTCCTTCCTGGTTAGTCATGTCATTGCTTCCTTCATGGAAAGTGGCCTTCTTGTCATATATTAGATTCTCTTATCATCTGGTCATTCTTTGTCATCTTGTCTATGCTTTAGACTACTCTTCACATGGATGTTTCTTTGTACTTGCTTGTTCCCATGCTTTGATCTAGTATCCCTTCATGATTTCATCCTCATATTGCTTCAACATTAAATGGTGCTTAAATTGGATGGTTCTTTCATCATGACATCTTTGTAGAGTAGAATCAATTATTTGCATCTTTCATATCTCCAAGGCCTTCATACCTGTCAAGGACCCTTTGATCTTTTTCTTCCTTTTTCAGAGTTGTCATGCCTTCTTTCGGGAGATGTATTCAATGTTTCTTGTCAGATAGTGATTCTTTGTGATCATGGTGTTCTTCACATCCTTGATCTCTTTCTTCATTTACTTCTTCATGGAGAGATTGGTTAACCACCTTCTACTCTTTGTGGGGGCACTTCTTCATTGCTTGCTTCTAGGACTAGTCAACATTTCTTCTTCACATGCTTTTTAGTGAACAATTTTATACTCCTTATGTGAGTATTTCCTTTTGTTGACCTTCATTGTATTGTAGTACATGCCCTTGAGCATGCCATTGGTGAAAGAGATTCTTCCCTACTTGATCATGTTATAGAACTATTCCCATGACTAGATAATATACATATACTAACATGACTAAACTTTGATGCATACATACCTTATCTTGTTTCTTCTTTAATCATCTTAGCTTCATTTGGTTTTCCTTGGTGTGGCCCTTCTTGCTTCATCTTAGCTTTCCTTCATACCATCATTTTCTTGAATCCCATGAATGGGATTCCCAATGAGACATCTGCTTTTGTTTATGAATCTTGTTTTGAAGATTCCATTATAGGATCTTGAAGACCCTTACCCTTCAAATGTTTCTTTCCTTTTGATGATGGAGGTCTCATAAGATTCTTAATCATGATCAATTTTCTTTCATTGTGGATGAGGTCATATTCTAGGTATGCTCATTCTACATGAACATCTTGAGCTATATCTACCATGCTCCTATATTCTAGAAGATATTTCTACCTAGCATTTAGTTCTATTTATAAATGCTTCTTTTACATGAGTATTTCAAACTCTATGTACATCATGCTTCTATATTCTAGAAGATGTTTTTAACCATGCAATTTTATTCTGTTCCTACATGCTCCTATACTACTCAAAACTTTGAAAGAAGAATTTAAGTAAAGATGTAGACTTAGTCATAGTAGAGATCCAGAGGATCTTCCTTCTTTTGCTTCTTGTCTTCTTCTTTTATTTCTTGAGTCGTATGAGCTTCTTCCCTTTTTCTCTTGTTGTTTTTGACCTTTTTAAGTTTAGGGCAATTCCTTTTGTAGTGTCCATATTCTTGGCATCCAAAACATTGGATTTTGGACATGTCTTTGTTGTTTGTTCTTTGTGGTCCAAATTTGCCACATTTTCCCTTTCTCTTAGCCATGGTAGCAAATGCTTTCTCCTTTGATCTCACATCTTCCTTAGCCTTGAGTTTGGATTCCTTTGTCTTTCATAGAGACCACATTTCACTTAGTGTGGTAGCTTCCTTCTTGGCATCTATTTTTGATGTGAAGTTACCCTAGTCCTCAGGTAGAGCATTGAGTACTATGGTTGTCATTTCTTTGTTGGACATGACTTCCCCTAACTCTTGAAGTTGACCCCTCATCTCAGAGATTTTCATGAAGTAGGGAGCTATTCCTTCCTTTGTTATCTTCATCTTGTACGATTCATTCCTTAGAGATATCACTTCTCCGGCTGTGGACACTGAGAATAGCTCTACTAGCTTATCATAAATTTCTTTTGATGTCTCAAATTTGGAGACATAAGGAATGGCAAAGTCCTTGATAGATTCTATTAGAATCCTTTGAGCTCTGGTCTCATCCTTATTATACTTGGCTAAGGCTTGAGTTCATTCCTTAGCAGGGATAGTGATATTCCCTTTGATATGTTTTAGAAGTTCATTCTCCTTGAGAAATAGCTTAGTCCTCTTCTTCCATGCAACAAAGTTATTGGTACCTACCAATTTGTTGCTTTCCTTGCAAAAATACATTGATTTATATTCAGAAGGGGACATATACTTACTTGATATATTTTGAAATGTAGTTGAATTTTTTTCTTTGAAGTCTTGGTGGATTGCTTTCCTTGAATCTTGATGTTCCTTAAGATGTTTTCTCGGAAAAAGTGGGCTTGCTTGATGATGGGACTTGCTTGATAATTTGTGGCTTGATGTAGGTCCCTCTTTGATCTGCTCTTCTTTATAGGTGCCTTTATAAGGCTCTTCTTCTGCCTTTGTAGTCTCCCCTGATGAATGATAGATGATAGACCTTCTTGTCCTTGATGTGATAGTGACTTCTTGGCTTGATACTTCAACTTTTGTAGATGTCCTTCGTTGATGAGTATTCTTGAGATGCCCTTTCCTTGATGTGTCGCCTTAGCTCTGATACCATGTTGAAGAATCTAGGGCAATGAGATGTAGAGTGATTCTTCAAGACTAGATAACAAATTGTGAAGTTTTTTTACAATTTGGTGTTGTTAGCTTAATCTTCTTTATTCTCTTATTAATGCATGTGTGCATACTTCATCAAACTGTGATAAAAAACATAAAACAAGAACACAAGATATGCTCTTTACTAGGGCCAAAACCTCTTCTCTCTTGAGAGGAAAACCCTTCGGTAAGTTTTCTCTTATTAAAGCTTCTTTCTTGATCAATGCCAAACCCTAGACCCTTGGCTAGAATATCCTCCAAGCACAAGTCAAGTCCTTCCTTTTCTCTGCACTATGTCTCCTTGACACTTTGTCCACCTTCTTCTGGCACTTCATTCCTTGACACTTCGTCCTCCTTATGAAAATGCATTCTTCCTTCCACTGTTAGTAGTCATTCTAGAAGAGACACTTATCTTTTGTACTTAGTGAGATCCTTCACCTAATGATACTCTTTCCTTCTCTTAACCAACAAAGTTCCTTCTTGATGTATAGTTGTAGGCTTTGTGTGACATCACAACAACGCTAATTCTCGCACATGTGAGAGGTCTTGTTGATGTTATATGGCTCCTCTTTCCTTTGCTTGGATAGGAGGTATAATAGGCCTAGTTTGTAGCCCAAACGATGAGGTATGTTGGGAGGTGACTTGCTGCTGTCCTAACCGCAGATAACCCTTCTTTTTCTTTGCACGTGTGGTTGCTATTGGCCCTAAAGCAGTCCCAAAACCTTTGCTCTTCCTTCTTGCTTCTTCATTGCACTAGAGGCCCCTCCTCCGTCCCTTTCTCAACATCTTTTTCAATCCTCTATCTTCGCTAATTTCAGAGTGAGTTGCTTGTCGTTTGAGGGAGTGGACAACCTCTATATAGAGAGGACTGTCCCTCCTCTAGGCCGACTTGACTTCCTTTGCTTCGATGGGTGCTTTTAATGGTGCCATTGCTTATTTTGATGGTGTCTTTGCTAGGAAGAGACTTGATTTTGCTTGGAGGTATTTTCTTTGACTCTTATACATAAATATACATAATGTAACATACTCTTAAGGTCTTCAACATAATTCTTTTGACTCTTTGACTCATCTATAGAACTTTAACATGAATATTTCTTTTTTGAATAAATACAAAAATCAAAAGTACATTTATGAAAATTGAACCTAGTTACATTTCCTTCAACATCATGGGCACATAAATTTGAGATATCTTTAAAACCAAATAATACATCTTTGCAACAAGAGGTGCTATCCAATTGAATATGATAAGTACGCTGTATTGTTTTGATTGGGTTAAAATAAAAATAAAAATAAAAATAAAATAATTATTATTATCATTATAATATAAAAATAAGCTAAAATAAATAATTATAAGTAAAATATTTTGAATTACATAAAAATAATATAAATTATAAATTATAATAAATATTTAAACCAACTTAGATTTTATCTTAATTTCCAATTGATCAAGTGTTTAATTAAACTAGCCTAAATCCATCTTAATTTTGGATCTATCAACTGTCGAGATCAAATCTCTTGATATGATTCATCTCAATACTCCATAAATCCATAAATCCAGAATTAAGATAAATCTAGACTGATTTATTCTTTAGCAATAAAACCAGAGCTACTCTTTGAATGAAACATTATGAAGTTGTTTGAATGAGCTACTCTTTGAATGAAACATTATGAGGCTCATCTCTTCTGTTAAACGATGGCGGACCGATAAAAATACCACTTTTCCATGTTTAATGAATGAAGTGTTGTCGATGAGTAGGTGAGAGCGATCATCTTACATGCATGTTATAATATATGTTCGACCCTTCTGTACAATATATTGTGTGTGTTTTCGGTTTGAAATTTAGCTACCGCATCTTTGTTCTTAAAGTTCTTTCCAACATCAAAACTCCCAATGAATGGCTCAGGAGTTTAACATTCACTTTCTAAAATCTTCTTTCAAATTAATACGGCAACTGCTCCCTAAAGCAGAAGAGTTTAAGGTATTCTTTTCTGTATGCATTTTGTGCACTGATCAATGGCAGGGGTAGAATTATTAAGTAGTTCACAAAACCTGCATCAACAATGTCCGGAAAGAGCTTGCTGGATTTGGTGAGGTTGGGTCGATGTTTGTTTTTCTATGGTAGGCATTGACTCAGGGTGTGTTGGTCACAGTGTCTCAAATGCTCCCAGTCTCAATGACCATAATGTTTTGGAGTTTTTTGAAAATATTCGGGTGGAATTTGCTTAGAATTTGGTGGAGATGAAATCACAAATTTGTGTTGTGAATTTTTCACAATCCCAATGCCCCAAGAATTTTTCAAGGTGCCGAGTATATATATGCAATTGAAAACGCATTTCAAACAACAAAAAATGATATTTAATTAAAAAATTATTTACTTTTTTCTACTGGGCATTTCATAAGTGTGAAGAATGTCTTTAATTTCTAAAAATGTTGGAATAATGTTGAAATGGTGAGGCCAGGTAAAGTTGTTAAGTTGTGTTTTCGTAGTTACTGTTTGAGTCTATTTGCCATGAGTTATGTCTTCTTAGTTTGTGTTGTGAGTTGGTGATCTGAATTATTTGGATCTAGATTATCCTAAAAGTTGTCTAGATGTGGATATATAATATACTGATTGTTCAAGCAATTTGATCAATGAAAGTTAGTTCTATTCTTGTGAGTCTCTCTGATTCTCTAATATGGTATCCGAGTCGGAAAAAGAGATTTAGTGAGGCTTAATATTTGATAGCAAGAAAGCCCAGATCTGTGAGGGTTGTGAAATCCTGTTTTTACGGTGCTTCTCCCAAATTGTTTATGTTATTTGGTGGAGGAATATTGCTGAACGGTGTTGTATGTAGTTGTTGTGTTTGTATGTAACTACAGTCTCAGTCTCAGTAAGTGAGAGTTTACATACAGTCTCCGTAAGTGAGAAGCCCGAGGATGTATATAGCCGCCGCAACCATCACAAATGTGCGGAGTCTATTGGCCAGAGTCGCATTGTGTAAATCATCGTGCTGGAGGGCGTGCATCACTGGAAAGTGAATATTTTATTCACAATCATTAGTGCCACGGTGCTGTCTAAGTTGAAAGGTATGATTTGATTTTTTAAATCAAGCCAATCCATAAGTTTGAGGTTAATTTCTCATGAAGGAGTAAATTGGAGTAACAAGGAGCCTTGTTAAAGACATGAATTTTTATCACTTATTCACGTATTTCAATTTGTTTTATTTTTTTGTTTCAAGAGAAAATTGCCAATGAGGTATGCCTTATAAGGAGTTAAAAATTGGGTGAAAAAAAAAAAATTATGGTGATAAATTTGTTTTTATTTATTGGGAAAACTATTTTTATAGTTATTTTTGGTGAAGAGAGTTAAAAAGGTGTTGGATTTTTTTTTTTTTTTTTTTTTTTGGTGAAAGAATTTATTCGAAAGTTTTTTGGGATAATTTTTTTTGGTTATCATGTCGAATTTTTTAGCTAAAACTTATCTCAATGAGTCCGCAAGACTAGATGGAGGAAATTATGCAAATTGGAAATTCAAGGTATTAACAGTTTTAGAGGAAAATAATTTGCGGCCCATAGTGAGTGGGGCCGAGCCCAAACCCACTGCTACAGAGCCCAAACCCATTGCTATTGCAGCCATTCTAGATTGGGAAAAAATGGAAACAAAAGCAAAGGTATTGCTACGAATGTTAGTTAAGGACAACATCATTCCTCATATTAGGGACTGCAAAACATCCAAAGAAACATGAGACATTCTCAAAAGCTTGTATAAAACATCTAATACCAACTAGATTTTGTTCTTGAAGGCCAAGCTTTTGTCAATTAAAATGGAGGCCAATGAAAGTATAAGAAATTTCACTTCCCATGTCAAAGAGCTAAGTGATAAGTTAGGAGACGTTGGTGAAAAAGTATCCAATACTGACTTGGTCACCATCACATTAAATGGTTTAGTGCAAGATTATCAAATTTTTGTTTCAAATCTTTCAGTGAGAGAAAAGCCTCCTACTTTTGATGAATTGACATGTATTCTTCTACAAGAGGAAGAGAGGATGAATAACTTCAATTTGGGCTTAAATAGTTCAAATTTGGCATTGGTAGCCAAGGGTACGCAACCATACAAAGGCAAACCATGGGACAAAAGCAAATGAGGAAAGTTTCAAGCGAAGCAAAAAGGTATGGCACAGTCAAAATTTTCAGTTCATGATAAAATAAATGATAATTGTTATTATTGTGGAAAACCTGGACATCATGCTAAAGATTGTTATAAAAGAAAATATAATGAGTCTAAAGAGAGAAACAAAAGGCATAATGGGAATTTTGTGGAAAAAGACACCTCAATCAATGATGGATTTAAAAATCTTAGATTGTTTGTTTCTAATGCTGCATTGTCTGCTGAGACTAATGATGTGAATGCTTGGTTCATTGAATATGGTGCATCACTCCATATGTCTTGTAATAAGGATTGGTTTGATAGATATCATGAGAACATTGATGGAACATATCTTTATCTAGGAGATAACAGATCCCTTCAAGTTCAAGGTTATGGAATAATAGGTATGATGTTGCCTAATGGAAAAGAGAGACAAATCCATGATGTGATGTATGTTCTTGGTATAAAAAAGAATTTAATTTCTGTTTTTACTATTGTTGATCAAGATCTAAAGGTGGAATTTTTCAAATCATAGTGTCTTGTTAAAGATATCCAAGATCGCTACAAGGTTATTGCCACAGGTACCAAAGTTGGAGGCTTGTATAAGATGAATGTGACCAGGACAGGGCATCAAGCATTGGCATCTATAACAATGTCATCAGAAAAGTTATGGCATCAAAGGCATGGGCATTTAAATCACAATGATTTAATGTTACTTCAAAGAAAAACAATGGTTGAAGGTCTTCTTGTTATGAAGAACAATCATGTTGAATGTGAAGCATGTGCACTTGGCAAGCAACATAGAGAGGAATTCCCTGTACATGAAGAAAAAAAGGCAAAGAAAAATACTTGAATTAATTCATACTATTGTATGTGGAACTATGCAAACTAGATCTCTTGGAGGAGCATTGTACTTTCTTATTTTTGTTGATGATAGATCTAGATACACTTGGGTCTATTTCATAAGAAAGAAAAATGACGTTTTGAGTACTTTAAGGAATTAAAAAACATGGTGGAAAAACAAACTAGGAAATACATCAAAATTCTCATATCTGATCACGGGGTAGAATACAAACCAAGAGCATTCAATCAATATTGTAAATGTCATGGGATTCTACAACAATTTACATTGCCTCATAGACCTCAGCAAAATGGAGTTGCTGAGAGGAAAAATAGAACGCTTATGGAATGTGCACGAAGCATGCTTAAAGGTAAAAATATCTCTAATGGTTTTTGGGTTGAAGCCATTAATACTGTTGTTTATTTGAAAAATAGGAGTCCAACCAAAAGTTTAGATCTAAAAACACCTTTTGAAGCATTTTATGGATATAAACCAAAAGTAAATCATTTAAGATTTTTTGGATGCAAGGCATTTGCTCATATTCCAAAATATGAAGGAATAAAACTTGATACAAAATCAATTAAGTGCACATTCATTGGTAATTGTGATGATCAAAAGGCATACAAGTTGTTTGATCCTAATTCACATAGATTGCTTGCAACTAGGGATGTGGTGTTTCATGAAAACGTAGATGAAGGTGATAAAATGAATAACACAAGTGTATGGCATGATAGTGATGCTTATGTCAAAATAGAAGCAAGTTATGAACAGGGACAAGAATGGGGACAACAATAGGTACATGAACAGGTACAGGTTCAAGAGCAAGAAGCATCCAACAGTCATGACACTCCAAGAAGAGAACAAGGGACTCCACAAAGCAGAAAGAAGGATGAAAGTAGCAAAACTCTAAGGAGTTCATCACATCAAATTCAACCACCTATAAGGTATAAAGATTATGCATTGATGTCTCATGTAATTAATGTTGTAGAACCTTCAAGTTATGAAAAATCTAAAGAATATAAAGAATGGATAGATGCAATAAATGAGGAATGCAACTCTATAATGAAGAATGACACATGGGAATTAACAGAATTGCCTAAAGATAAAGTCCCCATAGAATGAAAATGGTTGTTCAAACCAAAATTTAATGCTGATGGAAGTATTGATAAGTATATGTTAAGTTATGGTATGTTCTATGCTTATAACAGTTTACTAATTTTTCTTATTATATTCCATAGATTAGCAACCACATGTACATAAAGTAAAGCGCAGATAGAACATTAAACGATCGACAGAAAACAAGCCAAGACAAGAGACACAAGATGTGGCGGCTAGCCAGGGAAAAACTCCACAATGTGTGGGGAAACCCTTTGATCAAATCTTCTTTTATCTTCAATAATCCAACAGAGAGAAATTGTACAATAAATCTGATTTATATCAACAGTAGAAAACCCTAGATCAGCAGCATCAGCATTAGCAACTTCATCATCAAAATAAGGCAGATGATATCTCACAAACCGACCGTCGGATCGGCTTGATTCCACCACCAAAAGTTGCGGCTTTCAGAGGAGGTTCAGATGAACCTACAACGCAGTTCAAATGAGGAGGTCTTCTAGTTCACACAGGTCAAACTTCACTTCTGCAGTTGCAGCTTCAGTTTCAGCAGCTTCCTTCAAACTAGGGCAGTCGATATCTTGCAAACCATCCGTCGGATTCACTTGATTCCACCACCAAAAATTGCGGCTTTCAGAGGAGGTTCAGATGAACCTACAACGCAGTTCAGATGAGGAGATCTTCTAGTCCACGCAGGTCAAACTTCACTTCTGCAGTTGCAGCTTCAGTTTCAGCAGCTTCCTTCAAACTAGGGTAATCGATATCTTGCAAACCATCCGTCAGATTGACTTGATTCCACCGCCAAAAGTTGCGGCTTTCAGAGGAGGTTCAGATGAACCTACAATGTAGTTCAGATGAGGAGATATTCTAGTCCACATA
>APFE030098808.1:0-15446 GCA_000404065.3 Pinus taeda | reverse complement strand
TTTTGCTACATCCTTCCGTTTCTTCTCCACCGAGCTCCCTACACCTTTGCTGGTACTTGCATCTAAGTCAGACGAGGTGTGCCAATTTTCCAGCCAGCGCTTGATCACTTCTTGTATGGCATCATCGGTGACCAAATAAGGAAAATCAAACCACTTCTATAGTGGGTCCTTCCACTCCTAAATGTAGATGTGCTGGAAATCTGCCTTGAATGTTGCATATGCCGACAACTGCTCATACAAGGTTGGGGACAACCTTGGGTGTTGGTTGATGGCCATGTGGAAGCTCGCTTCCATCAACACCCAAAAAATCTTTGTTTTTGTGATTCGCGCAGGGCCCTTCGTGGCTTAGAGGGAGGCGAACTCCATGGCCTCTGGCAACCCTTCCTTCAATGGAGGAAACTGGCTATCCTATGGTAGCTCTCATGTGACTAGCATGATGGAGAGCAACAACCATGCGTAGTGGAAGGGATTTCTCTCATCCTAGACCTCGTGACAATTCACAAGAAATTCACTGCATAAGTACCGCGACTAGTTAAACCACACGCCCTCTGCACATTATGCAGCTAGTGATACCACAGGCATCGAAACCTCATCCGTGCGACACTTCCTCATAACCTTTCCGACTAGTATTTGGGTGGAAATCTTCACCGCGGGATCATTGATGGACATGATGGAATAACCGCATGACTTCTTGACAAGCTCAAACTTCTTTTTGATCTTCTACGCCAAGTCTCCTTTGCCTGCCTTTCTGCCAAAATCCTTGGCCAGATTCAAACCCTCATGTGGCAGGTGCATGATCTTATGGATGAGCATATTCGTGATGGTTATAGGCACGCCAAGCCATAAGCACCCATCGTGCACTAGAGTAAGTAGCCGTCACACACAGGTGGTGTTAATATCAGTGCGGTGGTAGTGGGGCACCCACAATACGTTCAACAACCCAAATTTCTCCACTTTGTGGATCCATTCAAATGTCTCCAACTTAGTGACACCTGAGTCTGGGTAATACACACACCTGATATAATTTTCTATCGTGATGTGAGGGAACTGCTCATGGTCAGCTAGGTCCCAATCCTCCATTTTTATCAGGGGAACCCGCGCAAGGTGCGAACCTTCGAAAGTCATCTACTCTAGCAATAGGGGTGTATGAATAAGGAACTTATCCAACGCTAGGTCCTTGGGGACCTTCACCTTCCCTTTTCGCGGAGGGATATACTCAAGAAACTTGGTGAGGGGCTCTGCTCCCTCAATGTCTATATCCTTAGTGCCCTATTCAACTTCCAAATCCACCACCCTCTCGGGCTGCTTTTCCTTCTTCTGTATCTGAGCGTAGTATGTTTCCAAGGTGACTCATGCACTAACACCAACCTCTTTCGATTGTCTTTCTTTTTCTTCTAGGTTTCTCGCACAGGTTTAGGCTTTGGCCTAGGCAACGTCGACGCCGTAGGCATAGGAGCTAGAGCTTCCATGCTCACTACCTCTGGAATAGCTCCTTTGGAGGCAACAGTTCCTCTAGTGCTTGTGGTCTCAGTGGGGCTTGGTCTTAAAATGGCATCGCAGATGAATTTCCGGGTTAACTCTGGCAAATTATCGAATGCGGGGCTTGTGACCAAATCCTTAAAGAACACACGATTCATAAGCGACAGACAACAGAACACAAAAAATCTAAGGGTGAAATGTTTTCTCTGCTGGACTGGCACGCATAATTTATAAGGAATTTTGAATTAAAATTCGACCATTCCCCCCAAATTCATCCATCAATGCTATTTTGGTGGCAAATCTTCAAATAATTTTCCCTTAAATTCCGCCCGCCCACTCCTCTTAACCGTCTCCTGGTTGTCAAATCATGAACAATGAGTTTGACTGTCACTTTCTGGCTGTGGTATGTGATATCACCCTTCATAGCACAACTCCTTTCGCACAGCTTCTGATACTGTAACGTCACCCTTTTGCACATAGATCCCCTGCCACGAAGTCCCCAAAACCAGGCAGTGTATTTTATAGTCCCGCGCTCCCTTGCAGCTTCCTGGAACACTAAGACTATCCTGCAGTCATATAGTCATTGATCTAGATCTCCTGTATATGGCTTCAATCGACTTCCATTCACCCTTCATGGAAAAGGTTCTCCACTCATCTTCGTGAGCTGAACTGCGCTTCCATTTGTAATTTCTTTGATGACATATGGCCCTAGCGGGTGCATCTGAAACTTTCCTGGAAACTTAGCGAACTTACTATCATATAATAAAACCAAGTCATTTACCTTAAACGTGCACAACTTGATGTGTCGATCGTGCCATGATTTTTCACGTTCCTTCTGCACTTGCTGATGGAATCCAGCTAAGAATCTACCCTCTTCAAGCTCCATCAGGTGCGCATGCCGCTCTTCCAAGGCTATGCGGTCCGCCATCCCTGTGAATGCTGTTATGTGTAGACTAGGCATGATATATTCCATAGGCATCACAAATTCTATCCCATAGACCAATCTAAAAGGCGTCTGACTTGTTGGCTTTTTTCAAGTAGTCCTATATGCCCACAATACTACAGGTACACACACATTCCAATCATTCCGCTACACGTTGCAAAACATTGTCAGCATGTTCTCCAAGATCCTATTAAAGGCCTCAACTGTCCCATTAGCCTGAGGATGATACAGTATGCTATTCTGATGATAAACCTGGAACTATTCGGTTAGCACGCTGATTGTTTCATTGAGGAAGTGCATACCGCAATCACTCATCAATACTTTTGGGCAACCGAATTTGTTTAACACGTACTCAAATAAGAACTTTGCTATTGTGGGCCCCATACAATCCTTCACTGGTTGTGCTTACGCCCATTTGGTTAGGTACTCTATCATGGTGATGATATAGCATGCACCTGTCTTCTTGCCTAGGTGATCCAGGTGGCTCTAGAGAGACACACAGGACAAAGATGGCTCAAAAATCAAAGTGTTTGGATTATGCTCAAACCAGGACCAGATCAAAGACCTTGTCATCCTGATCGTGGTGGTGTGAAAGGTTCGTCAAACCGAGTTCGTATGCAAAAGATAGAGCTCTTCAAAGTTTGACATGACAAGAGAAAGTGGGGCCCACAGTGTGCCACATGGCATCCCAGTAAGCAAATGGGACCCACATGGTAGCCCATCAGCCATTGACACTTGGCGTTTTCTCATTTGTCTCCTAAAACTGGCATAAGAGACAAAAATCATGGGAAATGGTTAAATAAATAACCATATAATGAAATGTTTCAATAGTTATTAAAATAACTATATAAAACCATCAAAACACATTGTTTCGGGATCGGCAGCGACAAACCCCGCCGGACCCTTTGAACAACCTTATCACAACAATAAGCATTTCTATATGGGATCGGGATCGGCAGCAATAACCTGCTCTGTCTGTATAAGGCTCTTCTCCTCCACATCAAACGAGAGATATGTCATGAGAGAGGTAGTCCTTAAATATAGATAACGTATATATATATATATATAATATTATATATAATATATTATATTTATCTATATATATATATAATATATATATATTGCTATGTTATAATGTGCGGCAATACACCCTGAATAAAGGCGGCCGATTACCTCCACAGGCGCCGACTGCCGATAATCCTCTGCCGAACCCCTCCCACAACTGCCGCACCCCATTATATATATATATCTATATATATAATATATGTATATAATATATATATATACATAATATATATATAATATATTATATAATAATATATATATATATATAGTAGGTATATTATATATATATAGTATATATATATATACATATATATATATATTATATATATACATAACTATACATATAGCATATATATATACATAATATACATATATATATTACAATATATATAAGCATTATAGTATATATATATATATATTATATATATATATAAATAGTAATATAATATAAATAGATATCGCATATGTTATATGTCGGCATAACCCCTGATAAAGGTGCCGATACCTCCACTGCGCCGACTGCCGATAAGTGCGATCACTGATATGAATATCGGCGACATCCCGGATATCGCGCCGATTAATACGTCGATCCAATTGCTGATTTTGTCGCCACTCGATATTATATATCTCCGAAACCCTATATCGGGCGTCAATATGTGCACCAATGCCCATTACAATCGTTGATTGCCGATATTAAGGTAACAACATGAGGATTTTGGGGTTTTTGGTTAAAAAAGGTTTATATATCAGAGAGGCGGGATTTGATCCCCCGACCTCTCTTTAACCATTCGCCGTTTTTAACTAGCACGCCAACCACCTGACATTGGTAAATCCGCCGATGAGTTTTATATAAACTCAGAATTTTGCCTCTGCACACAGTTTGAGGAGGAGAGAGACTGTAGGCACGGATTTTGAGGCAGAAGGCAAATTAATTAATATTTAATGCAAGAACCATGAATTTTGTAGGAAGGCATAATTTTCACTTTGTCAGAATTTGACAAGTTTTATATGGTTTTTACACCTCTCATTGCCACGAAAACAATGGTGGTGTTCATTTCTTCATCAGAGGTCTGCATTTTCCAGTCACTTCCAGAATGCACGTGAAAACATGATTTCATCGAAAACAAGGTGCGAAATCATGAGCCATGAAATTTTCCCAAGGAGGTAAAATTTTGACATTTCAGAATATAGTCAAGTTTATACTTGTTTTTCATGGTTTTTCGCAGGGATCACAATGGAGAGATCAGATTCGCCATCTGAGTTGTAGATTTCCAGTCCATCCATGGAATAGAATCTTTGAGGAATCTTGGGGGAATCTAAAAGATTCGTTGAGCCCGTAATTCTCAACTTCTCAGAATTTGGATTTTGGACAGTGGATTCAGCACTACTCAATGCCACAAATCTAATGGTGGCTTTAGATTTCTTATTCTCTCATTTCTTATTCTAGTCACTTTTCTAAGTGCCAGAGCAGATGTCCGCATTCTTGTGTGAGCAGCCATCTTCATACGATCGATGCCTTGAGAGCAATGGTCTGAGCAGCTTCAATAGTGTGACATCCACTTCTTCAGATGGCCCTTGGTTGTGAGTTATATGATGTGTTCATGTACTTCTTCTTTCTACATTATTTTGTATAGATCCTTGATAGATGTTGATGCAGGATCTTCTTTATTATATGTTTCCATGATTCCTTGCTTGATTTGATGTGGAATCTTTTATGTGATGTACTTGTTGTCATGACTCATCATGTTATGTTTTGAGATCCCTTGTTTTATGTTGCTGGGATACTCTTGTTGTCATCATGCATGTGTTTTGCTTTGACATCCCTTTTGTGCCATGTTGGCAAGATGTGCACCATGCATGTTTTTATGTCATACTGATAAGAGTCTTTTGATTGAGAGTTCTAGTTGTGGAACACCTCTTAGAGCCACTCCTGTGTGAGGGCATTCTTCCTTGTATGATCGAGACATCATCTCTTGTGTACATCACCATTATTAACAGCACTTAATGCAGCGGTCTACACCATCTTGACACCGGGGCTCGGAGACATAGTCCCTCCTGGACGAACTCCGTTATCAACGCTTATGTTTTCATGTGTCGATGATTGATATGTTCCTCTTCTTTACGTCATGCATATGTATTCGTTAATGTTCTTTTAAAAAGCAATTTAACACATAATTAAAGTAAAAGGTCTTGGAAGGGTCCTTCTTCACACCCAGACCTAGATCACTAGGGGCTGAATCGTTCCTACAAAGTCAATTGCCCATTTCTCAAATGGATGTAGTGATATTTGATGATTTAATAGAAGCTCATCCCTCTGTGATGGTCTGCCCATTCTTTGACATGCATCACATGCCCTACAATATGCTTTGGTATCTTTAGGTAATGTAGGCCACCACAAACCCGCGCACAAAATCTTCCGTGCAATCGCTTTTCCTGCATAATGTCCTCCTGTAGCTCCTCCATGAGCTTCAACGAGGATGCTATTTCATTCAAAATTAGGCACATATTGTCGGAGTATCTCATTTGTACCCATCTTATAAATGTCCTGCAATTACTGAGAAATTTTTTGCGTGCACTACTAACTCTTTCTTTTGCTGACTGGTGTATCCTTCTGGAGCTATCCCTGTAGTAAAAAAGTGGATAATATCTGCAAAATGGTTATCCGCTACGCGCACCATGAACAGCTACGCATTGGGCAACCCTTCCACCAAATTAGTAGGCTCCTCCGTTGTTTCAATCCATGTCAAATGGTGAGATCTTGCATTCAACCTTCCTGGCTTCACAATTATCTCAAAGTCATATTCTTGAAATAGAAGCAGCCATTTGCATATCTTCCCCCCCAACACAAGTTTATTGACTAGGTATTTCAAGGTAGAATGGTCTGTTTACATCTTGAAATGTCCGCCCAACAGATAATGCCTAAACTTTTGAAGCACGTATACCATAACCAATCCTTTGTATTCTGTTGTTGAATAATTTTTCTTAGCCTTTGATAATTTTCTGCTCATGAAGGCTATAGGGTGATTCATCTCTCCTTCACCAGCCTATGTGAGAACTACCCCCAATGCAATACATGAGGCATCAACATACACATGGAATTCCTTCTTCCAATCCGGGAAGACCAAGATCGACGCATTAACCATCTTTTATTTCAATATATCCAGAATGCGATGACATTCTTCATCTCAATAGAATGTAGCATCCTTCTTCAATAACTTCTCCATAGGCACGATAATCTAAGCATAAGCCTTGATGAACTTTCGATAATATCTAGTATGGACCAACATTGTGTGTAGCTGTTTAACACTCCTTGGGGCCTGTAAATTGACTATTACTGTGATCTTGACAGGGTCCACCATTAGTCCTTGCTTGCACACCACATGACCCAACAAAAATCCAAAGGGGATGCAAAATAGACACTTATTTAGGTTCAACATGATCCGATATCTTTGGCACATATCCAAAATTAAGCATAGAATGTCTACATGGCGCTTTACTAACCCAAACACTGTCCAGTCATCAAAATATACCTCCAAGAATTTGTGAATAAACTCCTTGAACGCTGCGATGATTATGTGAGAGAATATCGCCGACGCATTCTTCAATCCAAACGACATCACAATATACTAAAAACAACCCCATTCTGTCACGAAGGTTGTTTTGGTCCTATCTTCTAGCATGAGCTTAATCTGATGGTATCTAGAGAACCCATCAGTGAATGAGTAGGCCTCCTGCCCTCCAACATTATCTAGTACCTCATCAGTAAATGGTGTCAGAAAAGGATCATGGACACAGGAATCATTAAGCTTCCTAAGATCTACGCAAATCCTTATTTCTCCCTTCTATTTCTTTTCTTAGACCACCATTGGGCTCACCCAATCAGATTCCTACACAGGTTCAATAATGCTCGCCTCAAGCATCTTGTCTAACTCCAAGCAGACCTTTACCTTGTATTTGGGATTAAGGCGATATGGCCTCTGCTTAATAGGCTTCACATCCAGCTTCAAGGTAATTTTCATCACACCCAAGTCACCTATGATGCCTTTCAGGTCCGATAATTTTGTAGGAAAAAGATCCCAGTACTCGCATAGTAACTCAACAACTTTATCCACTGTGGTATCATCCCAGTAGTCTCTAATCTCGCAAATTTTGGCTCTACTTCAGTACCAATGTTTACTTGCCTGGTTTTCAATGACACAATGATGTCCGAATTCTCTATTTATGGACCTTCAACTATGTGATGGCCTTCTGCCTATGGAATATTGATATTTCTTGGATCCTCATCCTCCCCTTTAGCAGTCACATTATAGCACTTCAGTGCATGGCGCAGCTGGGTGCTCCAATCTGGTTGAACCAACTCTAAAGGGTCCTGCGGTATTCTGAAGATCGTTGCCTTAACTTCCTGCATAGCTTCATCAATGCTTTTGAACCCATCTTCAAAATTGAAGGTCATTAAGAATCCTTCCCTTAATATATCCCACTTCATAGTGCCATTGTGGAGCTCAGTTTCTAGGTACCAATTCATAGGGATTATATCTAGAGTGTGACAGAATAAGTGCACCCACTCTGGCTGCGACTTCGTTCCATAAAATTTAGTCCATTTCGCTAAATGATCACGTATATCATTTCTCCCAATGTATTTCTTAGTCAGCCAAACTTTTGGATGACCAAATCACAACCTCATTGATCCGGATTTAAACAGGAACGCAATAGATTACAGAGATAACCATAAATACAGAGATGTGATAACCATAACTAAAGAGATGCAGCGGAAATAATACTTCATTTCATTAATGGAAAATACCGAAATATGCTTACAACCAGAATTGGAAATAAACCAGCTAGGACGATGGTAGCTTATCTCTGAGAAGAGATGTGCGGCTACATGTCTTTGAACTGTTCCAAACTTGTGTTACAATGAGGCTCGAAGGCCTATTTATTATTGAGAAACAATGGAAAACCCTTCACATTCCAAAACCGACCCTTAGAAGATGAAACGCCAAATTGTGGGCCCCGTTTTGGGTAAATTTGTACATCAATTTCCCGGGGTCGTAACTTTGGCATACGATCTCCATTTGACGCGTACAATAGCTCATTAGAAAGAGTTATTCGAGCACTATCATTGTTGGGACGGGCAACATCGGTCCATTCCATGGACCCATGTTGCCCCCGGATTCCCCAAAAAACGTCGTTTAGGGCCTCAAAACGGTTCTAGAAGTTGAGGACCCGAAAAACTGCTAAAAATAGTAAGTTGTGCTACAATTAAGGAAACTGAAAATGCTGAGAAAGACAATGGTGGGGGTCCAGGTGGACTTGGTAGGTGGCCACCAATATCCACCTGGATCACTCATCATTCTTCTGTAATCTTTCCATTCCTCAAAACTATCCTTGTGTGTACCCCACCATCGTGCGTGTGTAGCACGCAACGCCAAATCCAATGCTTGGAAGCGATGATCCTCAAGGACTTCTCGTTCAAAGGAATCCAAAATCTTATCTACGTCAGTTAAACCATCATAAATGGGAAAATTTCTTAACTCCGATGACACACAACACATTAATTTAGTCATCATGTTACAGTGCAACGTAGATACTTCATGCAACCTATTATGTCAATGCTCCAATTCTTCATCTGAATATGAGGTACATAAACTCTCCTGATCCCATGCAATTTGTCCATGAGCTATTGGGATAATCTAGTCTCGGTCTCGTGCTGTTATTTTGTAAATTTGGTCCAAGTCATCATCACTTTCTTCATAGTCACAGACCGGTTTGGTATAGCGCGGTCCTTCTGCAGGGTCCAACGGTACTACAACACGGAGAAATTTCCTTTCAAACGACATTGTCTGCTTCTTCAAGTTGATGAATCCATTCATATCAATAGCCCAATCAATTCCGAGGAGCACTGGATATGGATTACTATCATCAACGATCTCTATTACTTCAAAATCATCCAACATTCTCACACCTTCTATATCTACGGTAACTCCATGTAATCGTCCCATAGGGATAATATTCTGCTAGTTCACCATCCTTAGTTGAATCGGAGACCATTGTGGTGGAGGTCTCCCCATTCTCTCCCATGTCTGTTTAGGAAAAACATTCGCATCATACCCTAGATCCGAAATAACTGGTCCATCTCATAGTCTCCTATTTGCACAGTGAGCCTCATCTCACACCCTGTTCTTGCCTTATGTTTTCCAATCTTTATGACTACGCAGTGTTCATCAGGAGTATTTTCTTTACCAGCACACTTGTTTATCAACTCCTGTATCCCCTTCACAGCCTTGCTATCATGCAGTAGTTTCATACAGGTCTCCAAGAACGTGGTGAGTAGAGAGGGATCAATCTCCGTGGGCGCATTGGTTTTTGGTAGCTTGTCCTAACTGCCTGAGGTGGATGCCTCAACGAAGCTTTTCTTCACCTCCATAAATGTCTCCTTCATCCATTCTAGATAGAAGACAACTTCCTTTTCCAGGGCTTTTCGGACCCACCCATTCTCTTCAAGTTGTTTTTCCTTTATCGTTGCCAGTCATTATTCTGCTTCTCAACACGATATTCACATTTGGATCTTCCTCGCAAGTCTCAACCCTCATCATCTGTAAGTTCTAGGTAGGTTTTTGAGGCTGCGACTTCTTCTCCTACATATTGGCTATCAACACAGGGAATTATTCTATTGTGTGGTCAAACTGAGTGCAGTATTGACAAGACAGGCACGTCTGATTCAGACTCTCCCGCGCATAGTGCCCTGACATTGCATAGTTACAGAAAATTACATGTCCACGACCTCTACTAGGTCCCCCTCCTCCTTGACCTCGTCCGCACCCTTGATATCCTCCGCATGCTTCCCCAACGCTCTGATCTAGAGGCCAAGTTTCTGCTTGCATTCGATACATAGGCATCCTCTCCAACATCAATTTGTAGCTACGCCAGTGGCGCTCATCGTGGCCCACCAGTTTGCAGAAATCACAGAACAATTGTTGTGGTGTCTGCACAAACTTTTGCAGCAAATGACAATTATTTGTTACATGCTTTTCCAACACGTGACAGATAGCGCACCATAGCATGGGTCTCGCACTCGGGCCTGCCGGAGCTTCTTGTCTAAGGGGAATTGGTCCTCCCCATGTAATGTAATTTGAAAAGACAAGGCAGTGGTCTTTATCGTGTCCGTGGCTCTTACGCTTGAGGCACCAGACTTCCTCATGCACCTTAGACCTAGCCTCCTTTTCTTTTTTCAAGTTCTACAATTCCAAGAAGAGGTTCTACAACTGCGAGTGAATTTGTTGAACTCCCAAAGTCGGGTCCTAAATAGGAATTTCTTGCAATATCATCATGATCTCTAGGGCTTATGCCCGAGTTCCTATCTTCTGCTATGACAAAGCAATCCTCAGGTGGGGCAGAGGCAAGGCTATAAACCACTCGCGGTGTTGTCCATCTGTAAGCTACAGATTGGCTTCGCAGATCACACAATTCAACCTTTGATCTAACTCCCAAGGCATTTCACCAACCCTCATTGTGATTTCCTTGAATCCAACTACTGATTGCGAGTCAGACTTAGGCTTGCTGAATTATTTATTCAAGGCAGCCTTAGTGTCTGCTAACAATGCCAAAGGATTGTTAGTGCAATACTTAATGTACTAGGTCAGCGCGTGATCCTGCAAAGTGATAACAAACTGTGCCTTATTTATATTATCATTCATAATTTTTTGTGTTGTCCACACAACATTCGCAACAAACCAAAATTGATACGCATCCTTACTCCTTATGCCCTTGAAAACTGGCAACTTCATTGTATTCGACATGTTGAACGGCTGTGGTGGAGGTGGCGGTGTCGGTGAAAGTGTATGTTGTGGAGGCGAAGGTGGAGGTGGTGTGGATGGATGATGTATCTATAGAAAAACCTACCTTATCAACTGGACAACACTCTGTGGTGAGGCCTGTATCGCTCTTTTGTCGTCACTTGAAGGAGGTCTAATCAATGGGATATATTCAGGACCTTCTTTTTCTTGATTTCTAAAGTTCTGTCCACTTCGCATAGATACAAAGATCAATGCAATGGCATAACCCATTTCTCACACAAGAGCATCATAATCCAGGTATTCAAAGATCTCAGATACTTACCTTGCGGTCCCTTGAAGAAGCGTCACTCTGCCTCGTTGTAATTGATTGAGGTATAAACTGCAAACTCCGTCACAAATCCTCGTATGACTCAATCAAGCTAGTGATCAAAAGTTCACACAATCTTATCTTTAGAAGCTTCCAGCCTCCACACTAATTTTGGAGTCCACACTATTGGACCGTTGAGCCTCCACCTTCCTTGGCCATCTGCCAACTTAGATATCCACTCATATAGTTTGATCGGGAAGGTGCAAAAGAAAATTTCATGTATTTCTGTGTACAAGTATTTGTCCAATCACTGTTATTTTAACAGGTACATATTTCTTTTCTCTTGCATCGCAAATTCGTGGATCTTCCTATCCAACCACTTCTCAATTTCCTTTTTGGTCAGATTCCAGTGATGCGACATCACACATCTCTTTATATAGATCCGGGTCCCGATAACAGAACCGTTTGTTGGCTTAGTGGGTCCTGACCCAGGTTCAGAGTTAGTTGTGCCAAACAAAACCCTACACCGTTGGCCCTTTTGGCATCAACCCGCGTAGTGCAGACTGAAGTCTCACCTGAAGTAGTATGGGGGGATGTTGGAACCACGTTTCCACATCCAGAGATCAGTGTGATGTCCTTTTATGTCCTAGACCTGCCTTCACGCAAATATCTAAATCCTTAGGGCTTGGCACTGTAATTTCCTTCAATTGGCCCCTAGACCTCTGCGAAGGTCTACAATCAGCTTTTATAGACCTTTAACAGATAGGTTATTTACTTACGTGCATCATAGACTAACCTCAGACCAAAATCCACATAGATTTTCTTAAGTTCTTATTAAACATAACAGAAAGTATTATAACCTTTGCGTAAATACTTTAACATGCATTGTATTCAGTTAAAGAGATTCATCCAATATATTCGTGCATCAATACATTATTATTCCATAAATACATTCTTTCATCACATCATATATCACAAACATGAACAACAAAAGTAAATACGTAAACACATGAATTTCTCCATCAATATTCTTTATTGATCTTCAATGTAAGGTTATAGACTCAAAACTTCCCTGCACACTCCACTACAGGGGTCCGCGCACTCAGCTGTGAACTCTACTCTAGGCCTTTGTGCACTTAGCTATAGAGCCTTTTCCCCCTCTAAGACTTACTTCTCTACACTAACTCTCTAAGACTCCATTCATCCTACCCATAAACAAAGACATAGATCTGCCTTAGACTCTCTAAGACACACCTATTTATAAAACTGACTCAAATTTACATAAATGAGGGTAAAAACCCTTTTTGACTCCTAACTAACTATGCACTCTGCATCCACAATTCACAGAGACTTTACATCTTTTTATCAAACTTTACATTAAAACTTGGTTTTTAACTCAAAACTGACCCAGGGGACCCCATCCCAACACTCACTTAGAAAGAATTGAGACTTCTTGGGATTTAAAGACAACTCATACTTTCTACATTTCTTAAAAGTGAGCCTTAGATGTTCAATGTGCTCTTCATATGATTTTGTAAAAAAAAATGGTGTTATCCAGGTAAATTACCACAAATTTGTCATGTTCTCCCAAAAATGTTATATCCATGGATCTATGAAAAGTGGCTTATGCATTGGGCCTTCTGGAATACATAAATTTTCCATAGAGCGTGGTGAAAGCATTTTTATTTTAATATTCAGGGTAGACAACCACTTGATTGTATCTAAAAAAACATCCGTCATAGACATCTAGGCTGAACCTACCAGCTTCTGTAGAAATTAGTCCATTTTTGGCATCAGGTAATTGTCTTTTAATGAATCCTTTTTCAGATTTTTGAAGTCAACACATAACCTTATCTCCCCATTCTTCTTTCTGACAGGGACTAAGTTTGCCACCCAGTTTGAACATTTCAATGGTACAATGATTTTGGCCTAGAGAAACTTCTTTACCTCTTTTTCAATCGATGGGAGTAACAAAGGATTAATTTTCCCGAGCTTCTATTTATATCATTTCACCTCGCCCTTTAAAGGCATCTTATGTTGAATGATAGTAGTATCAAATGTTTTTAGGTCATCATAAGACCAAGAAAACACATCCATATAATGTTTAAAAAGGTCCATATACTTTTGCTTGTACTCATAAGGAATTCCTATTTCCAATTTTATCACCCTGGGGTCTTGGTCTGTACCAATGTTGCAATCTTCTACCTGTTCTTCTAGCTCTTGCTAAATAGGTTTGGAGGCCACATCATTTTGGTTAAATATCCTTTCTAATTGGAACACTCCTCTGAGGATGGTTTTACCCTTTAATTGTAGAATCTCGTGTCCAACAATATTTTCTCCCCAACTAACTTGTTGTTCATCGATTACTTCCTCATCCTCCTGGTCAATCACCAAGTTCAAAAACTCTCCAATAACCTCCATGAAGAATTTAATTTGTTCCTCATCTTCAAATACCTGCCAATGTTTGACATTGTATAGCACTGAAGGTTGGTACATGATGTCAACTTCATATATGAATAATGGGTTTTGAGGAGGCTTGAAGTTACTAGTAGCTACATCTAAGGAGTCAACCATCTGATTTATATCTCTAGGAAGAAATTTGATATTAAATACTAATAAGAAATTATCAATCATGTTCCATACCTCATTTTGATGTGCCTTCAATCTTGGATGTTTAGCTTGGCATTGATTTCTGATTTGCTTCACCACCAATCCTGAGTCTCCAAACATTGTCAAGCACCCAATGTTGAGATTCCTAATGACTTGCAGTCCTAACAACAAAGCTTCATACTAAGCAAAACTATTAGTGGCTTTAAACTCTAGCTTGAATGAGATAGGAATCAAGTTTCCTTCTGGAGATACTAACAACACACCTACTCCATTTCCTTCCATGGAAAAAGCACCATCAAAGTATAGCTTCCATACTTTATTACATTCTAATGATTATTTGTTTAGTTGGACAAAACACTCCACGTGTGTTTCATCTAGGATTATATCATTTTCCTCTAACATCAAACATGATAAATCTTTCTCTTTACTAAACACATGAGCATTATTTGAATAGTCATCCCTTGTAATTGTCTTTACAAATCTCAATTATCTATACAATCATTTTTCTTCTCCACCGAACACATGGATGGTAGCATATGTTAAATCAAGTTTGATAGATCCTCCAATATTAGACCCCCAAGACTTGGATAAGAATATACCAAACTTTGCAGGGATATCAACAACCATAATGTCCATTACTACACTTTTTTACAAGAATCTGAGCCAAACTGACCACCAAATATTTAATAATCCCCAGACATTTAACTCTCTTGGAATAAAAAAATATAGATCCTTATATGGTTTTTTTATTTGCAGCGTCAATTTCTCCATCACAGACAATGGTATTAAATTGTGAGAGGCTCTTGAGTCAAGCATACAATTATGTAAAATAAGTTCAAGAATCACCAAGGTAACATAGAAAGGGGAAGTGGAAGAGTCTTTCTCCTCAACATGAGGTCTAAATAAAACCATGGGCCTTTCTTCTTGGATGTTCAGGCTATCTTGCATAGGATTTGTGGTGGGTGGACACATGAACTGAGATACTTGAGCTTTTTAATTTGGATTTTTTAACAGCTCAGTTAAGGGAATACATATTTTGACCTTCTCCAACTCTTTTTGAAAATTAAAAGCAAAGGGAGTGTTACACAAAAATATTGTCACCTTGATTATTTGCAGTCAGTGTAGGTCTATCACCACCTATACCAGCTTCCTAAGCAAGTCTCAAACCTCAGCTCTTCAAAACAAGCTTTAGAAATGAGAGAAAGACATCAAAAAAGCAATTTAACTCTGGTTCCGCACTTTCTCT